>KN476905.1:3778-20063 GCA_000787095.1 Periophthalmodon schlosseri | reverse complement strand
GATCTCGCAGAATTAGCAGGAGCTTGATGGAGGAATTCATGGCACAAATGCGTTCCGGAGCAAGAGCAGAGGTGAAGTAACCTGGCGTTTTCTCGATCGTAATCTGGTTGGGATAGGAATATGGCATCAAATCGCGATACCACTCAAAACCTTTAGCATAATTCTCATCCCAGTCGAAAAAATGGACTTCGGTTGCGGCTGCTGCAACTTCTGGATGGATGTCCAGCATTTCTAGCAACGCTCTAGTTCCTCCTTTGCGAACGCCGATGATGATACTCTGAGGAGCTCTTTTGCTTGTCCCGGGAGGTGGAGAAGTTGAAACATCTGACATATTACTAGCTTGGATTGAATCAAGTTCGATGGGGTCTATGCCAAATTCTTCCTGTAGGAACTCAGGCGGTGCACCGTGAATTTGAACAACAAAAAGGAATGCAAATGACAAAAAGTAAGACATTTTGAGTTGGTGTTGGATTTCGAGAAGATGGGTTGAATATTGAATTTTGCTGGTCTATCTGAATCCTCCAGTCCAGAGTCCAGGTACAAAGGCAAGTCCACAGAGGCCAAGAGAGATCCATCAGACATGAAATTGTTGTCTTTGTGCGCCATTGGAATTGAATGGGGGTTGAAACCATCTTCAGTCCATAACGCATCTGTAAAGGAGACAAAGAGAAAAGAAAAAGACATTTAGACTACAGGTATAGAAAGCCCATTTTACACAGAAATAGCTGCTGAGTCCATAAGTGCATTATCACAAAAGGATCATCTGTATTCATCTTTTTATGCATCGCGTTTCATCCAACTCTCTCTCCCTCTCCTCTTTCTCATCTCCTCCCTTCCTTGAACTCCATAAAGTCACTTCCAATAGATACCGTAATGTCTTTGTCTGAGAAACATTTGGCCGGGCAGCACGTTGGTGTCGGAGATTGCGAGATATGGCAACTCGCCCACTGAACAAGGCCAGAGTGCTTTGTCTTACCTTCCCGCAGGTCAAAATTTGGGCTAAAATCGATAGAAGTTTCATAGGTCCCTAGTGCGTTCAATTCAAGCCTCCCCCGGTTCAGAGATAGATGCGTTCATAGCAGGAAGCCAAATGAGTTCCCACTTCCAGGTGACTTTGATTTTCAATGAGACGAGGCAGATCAATACAGAGAGAATGAACCTTCGCAGATGCAATAAGAAAGATTCGGGGTATTAAATAAGATTGGTAATATTGAAGAAGAGACTTAAAACTGTGAGAACATTGACTGTTCTGTTTGAAAACTTGGGAGAGATGAAAAACTTTAAGTAGTTGAGAAATATATCAAAACGTGAACTTTTTAAAGGCCCTGTACCCTATTTTTCCCATGTATCTGAGCACAATTTGTCATGCCCCAGTACAGATATATTGTATAAGCAGCTCTTGAGGTCAAAATAAGTCTGCTGTGTACTATCGACATCTAATTATAAAGCATTTTAGTGTCAGGAAATGTACTGTTAGCATGCTAGTTGTTAGTTATTAGCATTACCTCTAAAAGTGGTGAAACACGCTTATAAACTCACGGTGAATAATTAGGTAAGTGAGGAATTATTTTTAGACCACTGCAAACCGTTTAAAATGAACTAGTTCTGTTTTTCACGTTTTTAAGACAGTAAAAATCAGGTACAGCGCCTTTAAGAGATATTAGTATATTGTACTGTAGTATGTAACTTCTCTAGTGGAGTCTACCTTCTGCTTGTCTCCATGGAGATGTTAAAGCTTTGCCCAGAATATTCCACAGTATAACATTAAATTTATAAGGCCAAGTTACATGTCTAATCTGTGTATTTATGAGCTGTAACCACCATTAATTATAGAAATACAAGACAGATAACGTGAATGCCATACTTTGAAATATTCCATGCAAAGCAGTAACATTTCATCAGAGACAAGCAAGTTCCAGACTCTCCACCCAAAAAAGTTACATAGTTACATACATAAAAATGTCCTCTAAAATTCCCAAAATAGTCCCCAAGTTCAATGTGCATTTACTTTCTACAGAGCCTTAGTTAAACAAAGTCCTAAAAAACGTTGGATTAATGCCTTTTTGGCAGTGGAAGTAGGGCAGGTTGTACAAAAGTTGCCAGTTCATGCCCCTTTCCGTTGGGAAAATGTGAGTTTTTGTTAGTGCGAATACTGAACTAATTTTGGAACATTTGCAGAAGAAACATACTACTGCAATGATGAATACTTGCCTACAGCTTTTTAATGCAGTATTTTAAAATGGTATTGGTATGTATGGTAAATGGTATTGTATATAAGCACAAGATTTAAGCCTAAAAATCTTACATAACATTAGTTTGTGAAGAGCAAAAAAAAAGTTAAATTAGGCTATTCCATTAATATGATTATAGACTTGGATTTATATAGCCATCATTCATTCACAAAGTTCTCAGTCACAGTGGAAGCAAGCCATAGCCGCAGCTGCCCTGGGGCTGACTGACAAAGATCCTTCAGTGTCAACAACCCTCAGACCACCGCCATTTAATCACAAACGCACCACAATTACAAAGGCAAGAAGGTGGTCTTGCTCAAGGACCCCAAAACAAAATGCACTGGTTGGAGCTAGGATCAAGCTATAAGGCACTGACGGTTACATTCTGTGATTAAAAATAAAAAAAATTAAAAAGCCATTAAAAGAGTTCTTAAAGGTGCAATATGTAACTTTTCTGGTGAAGGGTATGATGCCAGTCTGGTATTAAAACGATCTATCTCCATGGAGACAAGCAGAACATGCCACCCAGCCAAATTATAAGACAGATCTGTGAAGAGGAGACCCTGTTCAGTATAAAAGCAGTATGCAAGATATATTAGTTTAATGCTATACTGGAACATTCCAAGCAAAACTATAACATTTAAAAGTGTAAACCACGCATCATTTCTTTTAAAAGTCTCCATATGCCTTGTTGGCATTACTGTTTCTTGTTTTCACAACTTGTCTGAAGTGTTTTCTTTATCTATCCAAGAAATAACATATGCTAAAAATGTCCTTTTATTATGTAGCTAGTGTTGAAGACATGCATTAAATTTCTAAATGTCACCACGGTAATTAGAGACAAAGTTTTGGAGTGTGATGCTGAGAAGGAGCGAAGAGTGCACTGAACCAGTCAAAACACTGAGAGAGGTATGCAAACATGCAGCGACGGCAAAGGTCAGGGAGGGGGCGCTAAACAAGTCAAGTGTTCCCAGCGGAGAACGGCACATTACGCACAATTCTGTCAAAGCAAAGGTTAGAATCTACTAAAGAAACAGTACTGTAACTTTTTCTCATTGGAAAATACACTGTGGTTAATGAACTGTCCTAATTTATTTATAAATTGGACTATTCTCGCAGCATGAGTCACCGGCTGTCAACTTGTCCCTTTGTGCTTTATTTCAATAGAAGTTTAACTATCCCTGTAATCTTTTTTGGAACACTTTGACAACATCTGTGGTCGTAATAATATTACAAATTGCATTTTCAAAATTGCATTTTCACCATACACCGTTCTGTTGTTAAGCAATGCGTTTGTACATTTTGTATATTCTGAACAGAGTAATTGGGATGGACTCTAATCCACTGCAGCATATGTTGGCAAAAGGTAAATGTTTAAAACCAGGTATTCAAATCTTTTTTTTTTTACATCATAGTTTCAGACAACATTCTTTTGGCCAGTAGCGTTTAATTGAAATGGCTAAAGGTAGTGGTGGAAGGTAACAAAGTGCAAGTAGTAAAGTAATGTAAATAGTACTTAGAATTTTTAGGTATCTGTACTTTACAGTGGATACTTTTTACTTTTACTTCACTACATTGGAGAGCTGGTATCTATACTTTCTACTCTACTACATTTTTTAACTGGACTGAAAAGTAAAAAATATTTTTCATATGATTTAAGGGGTTATTTTTACCATGTTCGTAGTAACATCCTGACTTAAGTTTTGAAGTTTAAGCTTCGGCTTTAAGAAAAATTAAGAAATTGATTCGTATTACTACTGTTGACCAAAATATGTATCATTTTCAATCAATATCACTACATTTAACACTTTAATAAATTAACAATACTTGTGTGAAATAATTTAGCTTTTTATTCCTAAAGTACATTACATTTATCCTGGCATAAAGTAGTTTCAATATTATCGTTTATCGTCATATATCTCTGTAACAATATATCGTGCCTCAAAATTTGTTATCGTAAGTATAAGTAAAAAAAAAACACAACATCTTTACAATAATTTTACAGTGAGGGGTAATAGCATGAATGGCTTATTTGTTACAATTCACTGCCACTGTAGAAACGAACCGTTTTACATTGCTAATTAAACTCCAACCACATTTGTTTTGGCAGCACCTTTGGGCACACGTCAGTCACTTTCATACGATTTGAGACAACAGCAGAAAAACAAGAGCAGAGTGGAGAGTCTGTGAGGAGCAGAGTGAAAGCAGGCGAGCCACTAACACAGATGCCCCGCCACGGTCCCAGATCTCATCCCAGATCTGCTCACAGCCACAGGAACAGTTTATGTGGTGCATGTGTAACTGATCAGGCTGAGAAATATTGACGCCATCTGTTTATTCTGACAAAGATTATGTAGAAAACCATAGTGCTGTACGGCTTTATTCTTTAAGACGATTAATCGCTCGATGGTGTGTTAGTCGACTAATCATTTCATTTAGATTATTATATATATATGATTTATATATTTAGTATTTTTTGTTTTTATATGTAAAAAGGATTAAGATAAACTCATGATTGACAAATGTAATCTGTCTTTCTATAAATACATTGTTTCCTAGTACTTTTTTCTGCATAAATAGTTGCTTTTTTGCATGAACTCCCACACAAGTGTAGTCTTGTGAGTGCAGTTTGAGCACAGATAGATTACACTGATACATTGTTTTGACAGCTTTTGCCACGCCTCCTTTTTAGTCAACAAATTGATTGACAGGACATGTCTGTAGTTGACCAAGAATTTCTTTAGTCGACTACAGGCCTACTCAGCCATCCGAAATTTTAAAAAATGCTTAAATATTTATGCGCATATATAAACAGAACTTTTACGATCACAACTTAAATTGGGATATAAAAATCGCAATTTGTGGACATAAACAGGACAAATCTGGCAACACCAGGCATGGAGCTATTCTGCTTTATCATTGGACTTGAGAATCAAAAAAATACATGCAAACTTTTACATTCTGTGTTTTTTGTTTTTTTTTTACTTTTCCAAACTTATATTTATATATTTTTATATTTTTTGTTCTTCTTCTGCTCAGTTTGGTTTCTTAGTGTGTTTACGGCACAACAAAACTGGGACTAAACCTGGAATCAAACCTGGAACTAGACCAGGACTTAACAAGGACTAGAGCAGGACCAAACCAAGTCTACATCAGGACTGAAACGGGCTCAAATTATGACAAGTGTGAATTCACCCATTTCCTGATTTCATCCAGTTTGAGTCTGAATGTTGATTTGTTTAGTCCAGTTCTGGTCCTGGGTTAGTCTTAGGTTAACTTCTAGGTTAAGTCCCAGTTAAGTCCCAGTTTTGGTGTGGTGAAGGTGTGAACACATCCTACTATCAGTATATTAAATGGTCTTCTTCCTCCTTCAGATTAACTCCAATCAAATCCATGCAAAAGTAAAGAAACTAAAGAATCACCCTATAGTGAAATAGGGTTGTCACAAGTATCAAAAATCAGATACTAATCGATACTAAAACTAGAATCAAAATTAGATACAAGGATTGAAACTACAGAAGTCACACTCACAAGACAGAAATGAACCTTGCATCACAGTTAGTATAAGATCACTTATACCTGGACGACCGAGGGATTACAAAAATGTAAGACCTCATGGTAATATAAAAGCTAGTGCTAATATTTAATATTGAAAATGACATTCTACCGTCTAAATAAAGAGTGTTTTATTATCATCGTGGTATTGGAATCGGTATCGAGTATTGAGTCTATTCCTTGGTATCGAAATATTGAAATATTATTATTGTGACAACACTAGAGTGAAACGAAGCCTTCCCCAGGTGGCAGTGAGTGGAGAGGGGGGATTGGCTGAGACAGGAGGCCCGTCTGGTTGCCTGACTCGGAGCATTGGACTTGGCAGCTGTGTCCCGATGAGAGGCTGACAGACGCGGGGCCTGTCAGAGCGAATAAGTGGCTCCGCTCTCGTTCTCCAGGCTCCACAGGGCAGGGCGGACATCGGGAGCCGTGGAGGAGGATTGTGGATCACGGTGCAGGGAGAGGGCAGGTGTCAGTGTCTCTGTCTGTGTGAGAGGGCGGAGGTGAGGGGAAGGCCCAAAGCAAGTGGCGTTTGAAAATAACACCACAGCTATACACTTCAACACAATACTAAGATTTCAAACTCAATACTAAGAAATAGATTTGATACTTTATAGTGATTCCGATACTATGGTGATAAGGCAAGGCAAGTTTATTTGAATAGCACAAATTGTAAACAAAGTAATTCAAAGTGCTTTACAGAATAAGAAAGACATTAAAATCACAATACAACAAATCAAAACATAAATAATCACGAATAATCATCATAAAATTAACATTTAAAGAGAAGAAGCAGAATAAAAACCTTTCAGTCATATGCACAGCTAAACAGAACTGTTTTGAGCCTGGATTTAAACATTGTCAAAGTAGAGGCCTGCCTCACATCTTCAGGAAGACTGTTCCAGGTTTTAGTTGCATAAAACTGAAATGCTGATTCCCCATGTTTAGTCCTGACTCTGGGCACCAGCAGGAGGCCGGTCCCTGAAGACCTCAGAGTGTGAGATGGTTCATATGGCACTAATATATGATTAAAAAAAAAAAAAAAAGGTTCCATGGTGGTCTTATACTGGTATGGTATACTAGTCTATGTGGTTTTATACTTGTTCTGACACAGCTCAAGATCATTCTAAAGCTATTCAGGAAAGGTCCATTTCTGTCCTGTGAATGTGACCTTTTTAGTATCAATACCAGCTCAAATGAGTATCTAGTTACTCATTACTCAAACATGCATGGATGACATATAAACGCACTTCAGGCATGTTTTTGATGTAGAAAACTCCAAAAGGTTGACTTTGCAAAATACTCCCTCTTTAATGTTGTCTCCTTTATGGACACTTAACAGTTACTTAATACTTATCTTTTATACAATATTGCTCTATAGAGGCTTTATATATTTTCCTGAGTGCACTTTACACTTAACATTCAGCTACATGTTCAGTCTCTCCTCTGACGATCTATATGATTAAGTCAGGTATGGAAATGCAGGGCCGGCTCGCTGTGCTGCTCCTGTGTGCCTTGATTACTAATATGTATAAATCAGTTGTGTGGCCTCTTCCCACTTATCTCTGTGTTAGGCTGAGAGCTGCACTTGTCAGTCCATTAGCAGAAACTGTGAGTCGACCACTGCATTTGATCCATCCACACTCACTTTAAACCTGTTCATTACATCGCAGTGAGTTAGCAGACGAGCTAGCGCCACAGGAAGTCAGGATCTCGCTAATTAACCTGCAGACTAGCCCACTTTATATCTCTATATGCAGCAGCAGCCAGCAGACATATAAGGAGACTCATTTCATTTTTACAAACCTATCCTCATTATTTTATTAGGCCCGAGAGCCAGAATGTGGCGAAGGGCCTATTAGTATCGTACGGCCGTGCAAAGCCCAGCCACACTGACGGGAAGTGAAGTGCCCGTAGTGACCAGGGACCATCACTATGATGTAGGGATGTGCGAGTGCTTGGTTTCGAAATATTACTATTATTATTATTTTTCTCTGGACCAACCCCCCCATTTTTCACCCAGTAAACCCTGATGAAGTCTAACAAAAATTTGCCCCAAAATAAAACTCCTGCCGCTCTAATTTCTGGCTATTTCCATTCTCTGAAAACAAAAACAAAAATCGGTGCGTCAGTGCCCCCACAAAAAACAAAAAAATGTATTAGGGTGTAGGAATGACGCTAAAAAAATGGCAACAGAATCATGAAATTTGGTACAGAAGTAGATAATGAAGATGGGGAAAAAATGTTTTTTATGGCACCGCCATCCACTCAACCATATGCCTCCATATTGGATTAAAATTAGCTAAGCATAACTCAGCAATTTTGTGCAAATGTCATATGTACTTTTATGAACTCCTCCTAGGGCATTCACCCAAACAGGTTCAAATTTGGTGAAAATTATCTCAAGGAGTGGGGCATGAAGGGCACACAAGTTTTGGCACAAGTCTTATGGTCTCTGTGTGGCAAAGCTGCAAAAATTGCCCATCATTTTTGAAATATTGAATTTTTACAAATTGCTCTTATTTGCACGTACAAAGACCTCAAATTTGAATCAGTTGTTAAACTCCACGCCCTCTACAGAGTGGAACAAAAACTTCTGTTCTCATCTGTTCTCATCTGTTATTCCAATGGTAAAATCACAAAATCTCAGAAATCCAGGTTTTTAACATGAGACTTTTATGAACTCCTCCTTGAGCATTTGTCAGAATGAGCTCAAATTTGGTGAAAATGATCCAGAGGCGTGGGGCATTATCAAACTTTTTTGTACATGATTTATGGTATGTGCCCTTCGCTCGGCAGCTAGAACAAACATGGCGATGCCAACAGACGTACTATTTTAGTTAAAATATGAACTATTTTCTTTTTGCAGAAGGTAAGCGCTTTGTGCATTTGTGGAAGATGTTCTTTTTTTCAACCGGATGTAACAAAAGTGAGATTGTTCAGTTTGTTCTGCTGTTGCGTCAACCAGTCAGATTCAAATATTCACCATGACGTTCTTTTTTCTGAGCACTTTCAACGAGAACCGTTCCAGACTGATAATGTGTAGACTGAGAACTCAATTCAGAAAGACACACATATCAATCTGGCAAGAGCCAGGTTAGATTTGGTTTGGTTCTGTTCTAGTCCTGACTTAGTCCTGGTCTAATTCCCACTTATCCCTGTATAAGGTTGAGAGCTGCACTTGTCAGTCCATTAGCAGAAATTGTGAGTCGACCGCTGCACTTTTAAACCTGTTCATTACATCTCTGTGAGTTAGTGGATGAGCTAGCGCCACAAGAAGTCAGGATCTCGCTAATTAACCTACGGACTAGCCCACTTTATATCTCTATATGCAGCAGCAGCCAGCCTCATCCATATTCAGTGCACCCACACTAGCTTAAACTCAGGTATTGTACACGACAGTTTTATAGTTTTAATAGGACTCATTAGAAGAGTCAAGACAAAATAATTATTACAGCAATAAAAGTTGATTGCAAATGGAGGTTAATGGATTTGGAGGAAGTGTGTGCAAGCATATGGGACATTCAGTTTAGGGAGTGATTTTCAGGCATCAGAGTAGGGTAACATTTGCCGCGATGCAATTAAATCAAATGGAAAGCATTCGTCAAAACTAGATGATGATCTCTGGAGATGCACATTGCTTAAATGAAGACATATTATGCTTTTCTTTTGGCACTAAACTAAAGAAGATATGTTTCATTATTTTACCCTTTCTTCATTGTAAACCACAATACTAAAAACGTCCTAAGGATTAAAAAAACTGTAATTTACTGTTCTAACTTCACTTGACTGTAAGCAGTGGATTTTCATGTGTGCGCTTTTACTCTTTAAATGGCTACACACACATGTTTGAGACCAAAATGAATGACCCAGAGTCTAAATCAATTAATCCTCATTAATTGCAAGTAAGTGCATAGCTTTAGGAGGAGATAGGGATTAAGTGAAAACAGACATTTTCTGGCCACTCAAGTCTCAAATGCTGGACAGTACAGGATTCCTCAAACATGCATTAATCACTCAAAATACAACTGATGCTAATGATAAGGGAACTCTGTTATAACATAATTAAAAGCTCATAAAAGCAGATTTTTCTCATTCTCATTTAACAAATAAAATACAATATAATACATAATTTATTGTATCCAGACTTGGTGGTGGTAAGCTACTACTATAACCACAGCTGCTCTGGGGCAGACTAATGGAAGCGAGGCTGCTAATTTGTGCCAGTACCCCCTCCGACCACAACCAACACACACATCACTGGCGCCCCACTGTGGCACCTGGTCTTCCCAATGGTCTCCCATCCAAGCACTAACCAGGCCAAACCCTGCTTAGCTTCTGAGAGCTGACAAGATTGGGCTTTGACAAGGAGGTTTGGCGACATTTTGCCATAAAACTCAAAGAACAAATTGTTCTCTCTCATCTAACCTCAATCACAATTTGGTGTAAGGGTTACAATGAAGGAACAAAAATACAACAGCCCATCTATAACTAATCTAAACAGGGCCAAAGCATTCAAACTGAACAGCACTAGAGGGAAGGCATATTTTCTATGAAGAAACACAAGAGAAAGAGTAGACAAGTAGTTAGACATTTGATCAAGTACAAGCAGCATTCCCCATAGAGATACTACAGCAGCCCTCAAATTCTACATAAAAGTCATGCTACACGATACACATCAGCTTCATTCACACAAGCCCATACACAGCGCTGGTGAAAATCTTTACGAGAAAAAAAGTGTGAGATCATTTAGTTTTACTCCAGTGGTATAAACATAAAATATCTTGTAGAATTCATCGAACATAACTTTAACCGTTACCATAATAATTTACAAGCTTGACAAGAATCTCAAAATGCTACAGGAGGTCACTATTCATTCACTCTTCAACACTTGGTAGTGCGTTACTTGTACCTCTGTAGCCATAGTTGCCCTGAGGCTGCCTGGAGGAAATATGGTTTTGTGCTAATGGTCTGTCTGAGTATCAGCAATCACTCACACACACAATAAACATTCATACATTGGCCAGGTGGCAAAAGTGTCTTGCCTAAAGACACAATGACAGTATGCAGAATTGTTATACTACCTACACACTGTACCACAAATCCACCTAAAAGTCTGACTTTTTTGAATGGCACAGACCTATAGAACTATATTTTGTAAATTTTGCACATTTCATTTTCAAAAATTGTAGCGATACTGCAGTAATTTGAAAGGACACCATTATAACGTGCTTGCAATTTGTATAGCAAAATGCATTCACCATGTTTCTTGGATCAGTCACTACGTTTACATGCACAGGCAAATCCGAGTGCGCTAAACAACCAAATTCAAACCGTCCTTGCCCAAAACCCTGTCAGACCGCTCTAGTCCCAGTCTACAGCAGGTCAAAGAACTGAATAGGCGCAAACGTGGGCTACGAGATGTTCAGGAGCATGTAATAAACCAGCTACCACTAAAGCTTTCTAGTTAGAACCACACTATTCGCAGACATAGATCGGCGACATCTCATTTCCGTCGAGCATTTTATTTTCAGATATGCTATAAACTACATTACTCACAAGCTATTTGCTCTCTGCAGCACAAATATACACTGAAGCTCTGGTAAGTTTCATTTTCACTTTAACATAGCGGACCAAAACAAAACAACATGTGCTTGGCGGATGCTCCGTGGAGAGGCTGTAGTTTGTCATCGCTGCTGATCTAAAATGAGTGTGTAAACATCCAAACACATGGCTATTATTTTCCTGGCTGTTTTTTTTTACCCTGTGCAGTTGAACACCTCTGGTATTCTGCGCCTAATGTAAATTGGACTGCGTGGGTACATGCAGCGAGTATCCGAGTACGTATCGGCTTCTCCAGATGTGTCTTTTGATCTGATACTGATATCGGAAAGTCTGCTGGATGGGACATCGGTCGATATCCTGTTTGGGCTTATAAATTGATGTAATAAGACTATTTACTGGTCATAGTCGGGCCATAAAGTCTCAGAATGTTCAACTTTTATTTATACAAAGTTGTTGTGCAGTTACGTGAGAGATAAATGACAGATACATCTTAAGCCTTACTGTCTTATTTAATATAGTATTGGAATCGGTATCGGAATTGAAAAAGCTGGATCGATGCATCCATATTCGTGACACCACAATCGTCGTTCCTGGATTTACATGTATTTTGAAAAATCTATTTAAATTGGACTAGGCTGGTTATCTGGCACGCACGTAAACGTAGTGAATGAAAACCAAACTATTTTTATATGAATCTTTGTCCTGTTGTATAGTACACCCACACCCAAGCCCTCAATGTCAAAAATACTCATAAATCGCAACGCAACATTTAAACTTAAAATCATAATTGACTATCTGCTTGTCCTCAATCATCTCCACAGATATCTCGTCTTATCCTCTCTCAAACTTCCATGGCTGTTAGCTGATCTTTTCTTCGACGCAGTGACCCTTCCCATAATGCACCGCTGCTCGGAACAGACAGAAACATGTGGTGCTTTTGTTCCATCTTCACCTCCTGTGTCTTCTCCCCTTTTGGCCCTGTATCCTTCTCCTTCTGTCTGGTTTCTCTCCTGAAAAGCCCTCAAAAGTACAGCGGCACCATCTTCAAATCGCTCCCACCCACGTACGCATAGCTCCAGTACCTCGCTCAAACCATACTCCCACGTGAAACTTCTAAATTATGGATGCGGTTTGGTTCAGAGAGGAATCCTTGACTCCGTTTTATTAAATTCTTATTGCGAAAACGAAAGGCGCATTAGCTTTTGATGGAGGTGTAGGAGCAGCTCTTAGATACAGACACATATTAATCACTCCTATTGAAAAAATGCCTCTAAACGCAATCATTCAGGCTTCCTATTCAGCGTGCTTTTTAGAAATACTGAAAAGATGTATTTTAATATCAAACAATGGCGTGTTTTTGCTAGCAAGTTTATGCAAAGTTATGTGGTGTAATGAGTCTTGGTAGTGGATTTTAGACACAAGATGATTTTAACTTGGGTTTTTTAATGTAAGAGCGAAAAGAAAGTGGGCATTGGTGGAAGGTAACAATGTAAAAGTAGAAAAGTACTGTTTTAAAAGTACTGTAAAGCACATTTTAAATTGGATACTTTTTACGTTTACCTCACTACATTTGAGAGCAGGTATCTGTACTTTTTACTCAACTACATCTTTGAACTGGACTGAAAAGTAAGTAAGTAAGTAAGTATTTTTTATGATTGTCTGATGATTATTTTTAATAAACAAAAGTAAACAAAAATATACAAATAAAAAGAGCTAGAAAAAAATATTGATTCAGTTGTTTCTGCTGAACAAAATTCAGCACAAATCTTTATCAAAATCACTACATTTGAAGCCTTATAAGACCTCAAAATCTGCACGAAATACTTTTACTTTTCACTCTTTAAGTACATTTTTAAACTGGTGCTTTAATGCTTTTACTTAAGTGGACTGTTTCATGTGATACTTTTACTTTTACTTGAGTTTTTTTTTTTTCTCCAGTATCGACCTCAAAATCTGCACGAAATACTTTTACTTTTCACTCTTTAAGTACATTTTTAAACTGGTGCTTTAATGCTTTTACTTAAGTGGACTGTTTCATGTGATACTTTTACTTTTACTTGAGTTTTTTTTTTTTTCTCCAGTATCTGTACTTTTACTTAAGTAACAAAACTGAGTACTTCTTCCACCACTGGATAGAGATAAACATGAGGAAATAGGCAACTTTATTGATATCCGTGTGTTGTATATGCCTTGGACAAAATGCTATGTGCAAAGTAAATAGTAAAACTAGATGCATGTATATGAGAATACAAAGCCAAATAATAGTTTATGCAGTGAATGCCCTGAGCAACAGAATATGACAGTAGCTCAGTTGGTAGAGTGTTTGTCCACTGATCCGAAGGTTGACGGTGCGATTCCAGCTCCCACACATGAATACTCTTGTTGTATCCTTGAGCGAGACACTTAACCCACCTCGCTCGGAGTGTCTGCGTACACTGGTGTATGAATGTGTGTGTGTGAATGGTTGAGTGGTTCCTTGATGTAAAGTGCTTTGAGTGCCTCGAAGGTGGAAAAGCACTGTATAAAAATGTGACCGTGTGTGACCATTACACCGGGCAGCTGTTGTGTAAAGTTACATTATGTGAAAAGATTCGATAGAAATGTGCAAGTCCCCACAAGATTTGACCTGGCAACATGCACCCAAGTCAATATGTTGGGGTATGGATGGGCAGATGCTAAAACATGTCATTATTTTTCCCTCTCACATAGATCAATCAAACTTTTCAGTATTATTTCAGTGTTATTATTTTCTTAACATAAGACCTACCTTTTTTTTATTGTCCCATACCTTTCTATATAGTTTTCCATCTGTTCCAAACCACATGCTTTTCCTGACAGTGGATTGGCTGTGGACCTCTCCACTACAATAAAAAGACCCAAGCTGATCACTGACCATTAGAACTGACTGAAACTCAATCTTGATTAAAAATGATTAATTGCCAATGAACCAGACCTTCACTTTTTTCATTAATTAAGCTCTAAACCAAATAATTGCTGGTTTGTTGATGATTTAAGTATAACGGCATTAGTAACGACGTCATTTTTACCAGTAATGAGTAACTACCTAATCCCTCGTCCGCTGTAACGCTTGTTATTTTACTGTTAGTTTCAGCAGCGGTGACAGACCAGACTCCGCTCTCTCGTCTCATTCAGAGGAGCTGCAAAGTTTTGTTTTATTGTTTTATTCTGCACTCTTCTCTTTTACTGTTAATTTTATGATGATTATTTATGATTTCATTTGTTTGTATTGTGATTTTAACGACTTTCTTATTCTGTAAAGCACTTTGAATTACCTTGTGTACGAATTGTGCAATACAAATAAACTTGCCTGGCCTTGCCTTTGTTTTGGGAAGTAAACAAGACAGAGACAAGGGATTAGAGACAGGGATTGGCTAAAAAAGAGACAGTTAAGGTGACCAATCAGAAGAAGCATTAGGTGGCCGTAAAGACTTTCCTGACATTCTACTGGTTTAGCACTGACCAGCAGTCGAACGCTCGCTGTTTTCAACACACATGAGGGAATATGCCGATTTTTGTGGATACAGATCGTTATTGGGTGACTCTTTTATGATGGGAGAACAAACAGACGACTACAGCGGGAGCAACATGTGCATTTGGAGTTTACAGATCACTAAAAAAACGTCAGCGCGGCGATAGTAGACACAGCCTCTACTTATGCTACTTATCGTAAATGCAGCTAATTTAATACCCGTTGCCGTTATTCGGTATTGAGTATGTCTATTCCTTAGTATCAAAATCGAGGTTGAGCTTTTAGTACCATGACAACAGTATAAAGCTTCCAGCTATACTGCTTTTTAATGACCCCAACTGGGAAAAAGTTAGTTTTATTAAAATCTATTAATCTGTTAATGCAAACACAACCTTGAGTTTAAACAGTATTTTCAGGAGAAACTTGAAAAACTCCCATCCATATAAGAAAAGTCTGACCTCAAATTGACCGCGGACCACAAAGATAATTATTCACAGGTTTAGATTGAGTCTATAACAGCCTCATCCTGTTACAGGTGAGTCTGCTGCTTTCACGATAAGACCAGAAAATACACTCAGGCATTTAGCAAGGTCAGGTTTTAAAAAGTCTTAAACTAAACAGGAACAGTTCAACAGCTAATTTGAGTGCATTCTTCAAATCCTCAAAAGGACTACAGAGATAATCTAATATAAGAACAGATCAGTGGATTTGAAATGTCATTTAAGGAGAATCAATAGTACAAAATATTGAACTTATTTTATTGATTAGTGATTGGTGGTGGTGGAAGAAGACTGGCAGCCATTTCTCCAAAAGACTGCCCTTAGGAACAATATTGTGACTATTGTAGTAATATTGTAGTAATCATCAGGGATAGGCAGTATTCTGTGCTCGTATTGTTAATATTGTTTACATATATTAGTGTCGGTAAGTAAGACAGTAGACAATTTCCCGATATATGGGGTCAATATTACTTTTCATGGAAAATAGACGAGTCTAAAGAGGTGTCAGTATGTTTACACAGGGGTGTAGCACCAAATTCTGGGCCCTAGATAAAAATCTTGGGGGGGCCACACTACATATTGTCTTATGAAAAAAGCAATTTACAGACTTTGTGAGGGGCCCCTCTTTGCACTAGGCATTTACCCCTCCCCCCAGTCCAACGCCCCTGTGTTTACACAATCAAGTACAACAAATTATATTATATCTGCAGTTTTTTTGTGTGTGTAAACTACAAATTTACATCAGTTTGTGGGCCTTGTGGTGGATTTTAAAATACTGATTGTATATCTTAAATATATCTCATAATATTGTTGATAAGGTAATGTCTTCAGTAATGATATCTGCTTTAATTATAATGTTATTTGCATTGCATCAAAAAAATAATCACGTAAACATTGTGAATAGAAGTGAAGTGGTCTGAATACACAAGAGTTCTGAGGTATTC
>JACM01023464.1:0-19841 GCA_000787095.1 Periophthalmodon schlosseri | reverse complement strand
ATATATATGTGGATCTGTATACATGTGGACCTATACATGTAGACCAGTATATATGTGCATTTGTACATGTACCTCACATGTACGTGTGCTTGCCTCCCACCTGCTCTGCTCCATCAAACAGAACTGCAGCGCCTCTTGTCTGGCTGACTTCCTGTAATGAGGAGTGATCCATTCGCCTCCCGCCATAGAACGACATGTTTATACAGCTCCTGCTCACAGCAGCCAGAGCAAGGAAACAGATTACAGAAGCACTCTGGTCAAATGTCAACACAACACTGCATAAGGAGCAAAGAGACACATCAAACGCACCAGCAGGAGTGTGAACAGACGGCTAGTGCTTAGCAAATCAGCTCAAAACAAACAAACCCTTGAGTTTACAAATAGAGGCATTTCCTGTGTGCTAACCTCTCCACGGCCCTCCTCAGAGAGCTCCTTTCTGCCTTGTGGCACTTTGAAATGGGAAACTCCATCAAACCGGCGCCGAGTATCAGCTTTGACACATTTGCAGAGCTGCACAGAAATACAGTGTGAACACTGCCTCACAAAAGGTACAAGTGAAAGCTGCCAACTCATCAACTGCCTGTGACGGGGCACCAGTTTGTAACAAGGGCAGACCCCCTCTGTGAAAATGAGGAGCAGAATCAGAGCACAGGAGAGCACAGGCCGAACTGCGATTCATCTGCTGCCTTTTTATTGCCTGCATGATGAAATAATCACAGAGAATAGGCACTCGGGCACAGTGGGACACCAGGGAGTGTGTAAGCTGGAGGCCAGGACAAGTAATTGGCAAACACAGGCTGGAGGGGAGAGCTGGCCCACCTGCTGTATCACCAGGTCAGACTGAATCAAACTGCCCGGGCCTCAATAAGTACATGTGAAATTAACAAGAGAGACTGACACAAAGCCAGTGAATACCTGCTAACTCTACTTGCCCTCAGTCAATATAGGCCACTCATCCACTGCTGTGAGGTAAAAATTCCTCCAACAGATGAGAGGAGCAGGCAGCAGACACAGCGGAGGTGCAGCAGAGCCAGAGGTGGAGCTTTGGGCAGGTGCCAGATCACAGATATCCAGCCGTCACTGTAGATAAACACAATAGCTGCTCTCTCTCTCTCTTTCTCTCTCTCTCTCCAACAACAGCGCCTCCTAATCTGGAAGTGACAGCTGACAGCCTCTCCCCTCTCCGGAGCCAGCGCTGTGAGTCAATTAACTGAAAGAAATGAAATTCTCCATATGTGGCTCTGAGGAGGAGGAGCAGAGGAGAGTACAGCAAATTCAAAACACAGTCACTGGAATATTTTGTGAAAGGGGAATGTGTGTAACTGTGGTAAAACATATTATTATCTGTAGTAGACATCATAGACCACATAGCCTCTGGTTTCTGAGGTGCTCTGTTCAACAATGAAATGTTGCTCATAACTAAGTTGGGGTGAGTACTCATTTAGTACATTTGAGTAACTACTTAAAACAGTGGTGGAAGAAGTAAAAAATACTCAAGTAAAAGTATTGAAAAGTATAGAAAAAATCTACTTAAGTCCAACTATTTAATAAAGATTTGTGCTGAATTGCTAGTTTTTTTTTTCCTTTTTTTCCCTTTTCAATCCTGTTCAAAATGTACTGGACTAGAAAGTACATATACCTGCTCTCAAATGTACTAAAAAGTATCCACTTTAAAACTGACTTAAGTATAGATACCTCAAATTTTTACTTAAATACAGTACTTTACAACTTTTACTTTGTTACGTTCCACTGCTGAAAACTAGTACTTCAAATTGTGCTTCTCAGAGTAGTTTTCAGACACCATACTTTTGCACCTACTTGAATGATATATTTCACAGTGTAACAGTATTCTTAATTGAGTAAAAGTTTTGGTTACTTTTCCATCTGTGAGTATGTCTACAAGTGACAAAAGCTTTATGTGACAGCTCTTGTTCCTTGTACTAATATGATTTAATGTGCTCATTTGTTGCCAGTCCTTTGAAAATGCCAGATTTGATGCATTATTTAACATCCTTCCAGTTACATTAACAAATTATAAATCTTTTAATTACGACCAGAGTTGGATTTACTTGAGTAGTAATTTCCCTAAATACCTTTTTACTTTTACATGAGTAATTTCTAGAACCAATGAGTAATATCTTGAACCAATACTTTCCAAATGACTGTCATCACATACACAAATCAGTCCTACATTGCCTTTATATGCATGTCTGTTGTGATCAGACAAAGTTAAGTGACAGTGACACGGCCCCTCCATCAGAACCAGCGTGTTGCACAATCACTTTATGTGAAGAAGCATGCCTCCTCAGCCGCCTGCCGTGCCCGCTTTAGCTCCAGTGTTTCCATGGAGCTTTACGGGCAGACTGCTGGATCATCCCTTTGTGTGCGTGTTGTCAGTGTCTGTTTAGGTTTTCACAGGGAGAGCTGGCAGACGGCGGGGCATCTGGGCCTGCCAACACAAGCCCGAGCCTCAGCTGACCCGGATTTGTTTCTCTTTGCACAAACTTTTTACGGCCTCCATAAAAAAACATATCGAGCACGTATACTGCAGCCCATGGACCATCATTTATCTTCATGGGCTCTCAAGGGGAGGACACTCTCTCTCTGCTGCAGCCTGTTAATGACTTCGGGGCATAGACTTAAGGAGGTCTGTTCCTCTCTCATGTCCAGCCTTTTAAAAGTGCCCTCATTTCTCTTCAGCGCCGCCTTATTTTAGCACAATTACAGCCTGCTGAGTTAGGCTCGCCCACAAACTTCAACTAAGTTCTCTGTACAAATAAGGATATCCGAAGCAACCAGCCAATTCTTACTGCATTTCATTCTGTTAATGTGTCGTTGAGCAAGACACTTCACCTACATTGTCAATAGTCCACTTCTCTACTTGAGGTTAGCAAGGCCATATGGTGTAAAGCAGTGCGGTGGGTAGCCTGGCAGGAATAAGTACAGCAGAAATAGTAAAAGTATTGGTACAGTTAGCATGGTGGCTGAGTCAGTCTCAGCTCACAGCAAGAAGGGTTCCAGGTTCAATGTCTAGGCCTTTCTGTGTGGAGTGTGCATGTTTTTCCCAATGTCTAGGTGCTCTCCAGTTTCCCACATCAACCCCTAACATGCACAATAGGCCATTCCTCAAGCTAAGGTAGTCTTGACCAAGCTCAAGATCTGGGTCGCTGGCCACTGTGTTGAGGCCATAAACTACATATATAAATGGACATAGCTAACCTGCTAGCCGGCGGGCATGGGTGTGCTTCTGGCTCCGTCGACCCCAGGTCCAATTCGCTTTCTATTGAAAAACTGTCGGCCCTCTTTCTGTAACTGCTGCTGTCAAGGTTGTCATTTTGGTTTAAAATGTTCACGTTAACCCGCTCTACATGATCCTGATGTTTTCATTTTGCTATTGTGTCCGTACATCAATATATGAACATTGATTACCGACAAATCAAGCACCTTCTTTCCCTGAGGTCGCTCCCACTAGCGTTAGCAGCAGGTTTGCTTGACAGCGTTGCTAAGCACCCACTCCCTGTTAAACCAAAAGTGTGGCTGCTAAGGGGTGTTCCCTTCAACAGCCTTGTTTTGGATTGGCTCTTTGGTTGCTATGATACTCGTGGTCAGAATTTTCTGTAACCGCTAGCCTCAATGACCTTCATTTGACTGGAGCCGAACGCTGTGGGTGACATCACACTCCCTTTGTCCACTTCTTTATACAGTCTATGGTGGAGGCATTAGAATGGGCCAAATGCAGAGGTCAAAATTCCCTACGAGGAAAATGAAGTGTACCTTAACCGTATTAGTACAATGGCAATATCGACAGCATGACAAGTGGTAGTTGTAGAAATATTAGTAACAATAGAAGAAAGCGAGCACTTTCAACTTACGGTATCTTTTATTCAAGTGACAGTTTTGCATGGCACGGTCAGTAATTATTTAACAATACTTTTATTCCCATTCAAGTCACTCTTTCACCTCTCCAAATCCTCCCTGAGTGAGCACGCTGCAGCCTCTCTCTACACCGAAAAGAGCAGGTATGTAATATTGATCGCGCACTGCCGACACAGGAAGCACAAACGCCTGACCTTCCTAAAAGTTAATAACCAAACCTCCATTTCTTTCCTGGGCACAGCTTAATCCTGCTGATAATTCACACGGCCGCCACGCTCTTGTTCTCTGGCCTTGCAAAAAGCCCGTAATAATCACATTGATCCTGGTGGAATATAAGCACTCGGAAAGCAAATCCCCAAACAAAAAAACAAGTTAACCTTCGTCTCGTCTTTTTATGGATCGCGGGCAGCTGACATTACAGTGGCATTTAACTCCGGCGGCTCGCACACTGTCCTTTCAGCAGCACACTACTATATTCTTTAAATGTTAGTGCTTTTATGGAGGGGTTATGCACTATATAATCTTTTATCACTCCAGTCAAGCGCCGATGTGTGACAGACTAAAAATTTGCTGAGCTGTACAAAATGATATTGTTTTTGTTGTACCTGTGCCGGATTTTTACAGTCTTCAAAACATTAAAAACATAACTAGTTCATTTTAAAACAGTTTGCAGTGTTCTGAAGTTATTCCTCACTTACCGTATGCACTCCAAGCATCCTAATTATTCACCACAATGAGTTTCTTTTGGACAACTGTCAGTGCAGAGACCAGTGCGGAGCTTTGCAGTTACAGTAAAGCTAACAAACGAGCATGTTAACACGCACTTCTTGATTATCGGAAAATAAAATACTTTCTAATTAGATGCAGACAGCACGCAGCAGACTTATTTTGACCTCAAGAGCTGGAATGAGTGAATAATGGACAAAATTGTAAAGCGATTTTGAGCGTCTGGAAAAGCGCTATACAAGACTAGTGGATTAACAAGAGCCATTTATATAATATAATAATATAATATAATATATCTGTACTGGGGCAAGATTTTGCTGAAATACATGGGAATAAATAGCATACTATTAGGAACTTTATTTTTCAGTAACATTTTAAGCAAATATAAAGTATGTGATTATGCTATGGTCAAAATAGCAAATTTACTATGTTAGTCTATTTAAAGCTGCACTATGTAATATTTCTGGTAGCTCAACACACTGTTCTTTCAGCAACACGCTCCTATATCCTTTAATTCAATTGCTAGCAGCAGTTACAGAGGGAAAGCCGACAAGATCCTAATGTAAGTCAATGGGAGCCAGGGTCAGAAGGAGCCGAAAGAGCCTCCTGGCGCACTCCTTTTTTAGAACGCGGCGGCTAGCGCGTTAGCTATGTCCATTCATATATACGGTCTATGAATGCGCCTTATAATCCGGTGCGCCTTATGGTCCGAAAAATACGGTAGTCTTTTATCACTCCGGTCAAGCGCTGATGTGTGACGGGTGATGTGTAACACCATGGCTGCAAGTCTCAGAGTGCCTTGTTAAAAGTGGGTTTAATGGAACATGACTGGACTGCACTGTGCAAAGGAAACTAACGCAGAATGCAGTACATGTTAGCTCAAGTCAATAACATAAAACGTGTTGAAAAGGTTGCTTGTACTGTGGACTCACTGGATCTGAGAGGTACAGTGCGTTGTGTAAAAACAATAAGACATAAGAGCAATGTCTGTGTAATCCCTCAGTTCCACTGGTAGGTTCCATCGCAAAAGAAAATTTATCCAAGAGGTTCATGCAATGTACAAAATAATATCACATATGTTAATTTTTGCAGTAACATTTTAAGCAAATACGACTTAGGCCTAATCCCAGTTCTATCCCTTAGCCCTTTGCCTTAGCCTTTCCCCTTCATTTTGCACATTCATGAGAGACAAAGGGGTATCCCAATTCTCGAGGGGTAGGGGTAAGGCGAAGAGCTGTATAAACCTTCAAACGGAGCAAATTCAGATGCACACTTCAAACCGAGCGGTAGGAAGAGTTTCAAGAAACAAGGAAATGTGCTGGCGAAATAAACTCACAAACGTAACTAATAAGCACTTTAACTACATTTATAAAGTCATACGATTGTGTTTTTGTTCATTTTGCACTTCTGCAATCTGTTCAAAGCAGAACAGCTGTACTTTCTCTGTCGCATATCCAGCTGCATTCACCACTGTGCACAATCCAGTCCACCTGCTCTGCCACTGTGGCGTTTATAAACTTTACCAGAACAATAGACCCAGGACAATTATGAGTTGTATTTTATTTCACATTTACAGAAATCACTCCCTTCGTGACTCGTGAGCTGATTCTCTGAGGTCAAAGCACCGCGGCAGGGGGCTGCCTCTCCCCGCTGCAGAGATGGAAAGATGTGATATGCAATGATATAACAGTTCACTGTGCTGTCTCGTCATTTAGCTTGTTTAAATAAATACAAGCAGCCTATAGCATTGTAACTAATCAATACAGTAGCCTATTCAGTAGTGTGTGTGCCATTGAGCTTGCACATGTCATATTACTGGATTATAATATATAATAGACAAAATTATTATGAATACATCATTTAACCTATAGTCCCTATAATGTATAGGCTATTACAATATAACAATATAGTGAAAGTAGCCTATAATATTAGGCTCTATAATTATATTATAATGATCATAAAAGCCTAATTAATCAGACACATTCATAAACGACAGCACACAGCTCTGGGCTTGTTATAAATAGAAAAATAAGCAGAGACAAGGCAAACAACAAACGAGGGCTGTCCCATTTCCTAGTGCTGTGTTTTCAGCCCTTCCCTTTAGCCGTCATTTTGCAGGGGTAGGGGAAGGGCTAGGGCTAAGGGGAAGGGGTAGGGGTACAAAAGCAAATTGGGACTGGTCCTTAGTCTCTGTGATTACTTCATGGTCAACAAAGCAAATTTACTTTTCTGGTGGAGGGGATGCCAATTGCTTGTCTCCATGGAGATTGCTACAGTATGGCAATTTACTTATCTGCATGATCTCCATGGAGATAGACAAGTTTAATGCCCTACTATGGAACATTCCAGGCAAAACAATAACTCCATACAAGACAGTGGCAGACCCTCCACCAAAAAAGTGTCCCTTTAACTGGCCAACATACTGTGGTTTTCAAATTTTTCACACCAAGTTCCATCAAAGAAAATATTTTACCGCCAGGTCTATAACAAGACTATACCAGGTCTAAACTAGGGCCAAGCTAGGTCTAAAATAGCTACAGGTGTTTTAAACAAGGACTAACCCAAAGGAGGACAAAAACCTTGATAAATTGACTCTAAATTAAGACTAGAACTGAAGGGGAATCCATACACCACCATAAAAGCTCATGTACCACCAGTGGAACACTTACCTCAGTTTCAGAAACACTGCTCTGATCGATAAGTTTAATGTTATTTAATTGTAATCAATTAGAACTAAAGCAAGGTCAAGCTAAAGATATCGTTGCCATAGTAAAGGCTGCTCTTGGTAAATCTAATGCCCGTTGGAAAGGCTTCATAAGATCACATAAAAATAACATGATACTGATGATGGGAGACAAATCGACTTTGATGTGACAGCAAAGGTCAAAGGTCACATCCTGCCTGTCCATCAAAGCTTGAACATGTAGTGTTTAGTTTACTGTGCATGTGTCTTCTGTCGCTGGGCTATTCTTATCATTTGTCAACCTTCCAAAAGGTAATTACTGTTTCAAAACATTAACTCACTGCAATATAGAGATAAATGGCTTGTCTGTTCTGCCTCAGTCAGTGACAACATAATAAGACACCATCTGCCCCCACCCACACACTCCACTATGTACTATATGTTTATCACACATTGTGTCAAAGAGAGCTGTGGAGGAAAATACAAAAGATGCACAACACATATTGACTACATTACATAATAAAGGAGGTGTCATTAATCAGTACAGTATTTCCTTCTCTTGGACGTTTAGTCCAGTAAAGTGATCTATAGTGATGTGTATATGTGTGTGTTCAGTGGAGAGACAGTATATGTTCATGTGAGTTACACGCATATGTCAGCCCTCCGTCTGCATCCTGATGGCCGATCTGTCAATCACCTGAGTTTAAAAGCAGACACACTGTGTGGGAGCAGGCATCTGCCTGTGCCTGCTCTGTGTATGTGTATGTTCGTATATGTGCCAAGCTGCCACTCACAGGGTTTCCTAAAGGACAGGAGCATTGTAAGTGCACAGAGCGGCTCCTACGGAGAGCAGTGAGAAGCTTCCTATCTCTGTGGTCTGCAGTAGGCTGCTGGAGTCTGTGTGTGAGAGTGTGAGAGGAGTGATAAGATGCCCCCAGGGCAGAGCTGCACACATCTTACACTGCACTGATGAGGGCTGCATCCAGCTTCTGCTGGGACAAGACCTGCACTCTTAAAGCTCAGCACCAGGGTTTGAACTAACTGTGAATTAACTGAAGGACAAACCCCACTGGCAGAATATAACCACCAAGTTCAAACAATCCTGCACATGATGAGTTGTACATAACTTCTCTGAAACTTCCAGAGCCTGTACAATTCACTGTCATAGAAACACACAGTCAGCCGAGTCTGTATAGCATAGAGTTATGACCGCTGACATAACATCAACTAACATACCAGGATTCCTCATAGCACCTGTAATAAATGTATAGTGTCAGAACAAAAACTGTATCCTGCCAACAATGTCAAAGCTTAATTTGATCTTAACCAGAAAATAAGATTGATGAGAGATTCTTCATTCTTCAAATGCACTACATAAACACATGACTGCTGAAACCTACACTTGAAATAGAGTATTTCTGAAATGAGAACAGTCATCTGAGCATCTGTGTTTGTACAGTGTTTTGGAGAGCACACATGAGGACAGCAGCAGGTTAATGAGCTCAGCGATGGGGCTCTGGACCAGTTCATCCTTTATTAATATGAGACTTGTGTTTGTTCAGGCAGCTCAGTGCGGCTCTAAACAGCCCCTCACAGGTTGGCTCACACACACACACTGACAATCAAACATTTCTATAACAACATACACACTACTGAGACTCTAACCAACTTAGACAACTAAATCAATGTTAGCATTCTTACTGATTCACACACTTATGGTGGCTGGCTCATGGGGTGTACACTCAAAACAATGGTTACTAATACAAAAAAGGTGCTTATTTGCACGCCAATTCTCAAGTCAGATCTCATCTGACAAATTTACAACCATATATTTAAGCTAGTTCTGGATCGCTCATAAAAATGAAATGTTGATCCCAAAGTAATATTATTTCACTTTTTCCATTTATTATTTTATGTTGATCCAAAGCAAATAATTTAGATTTTAAGATAATCTATTTAAAATATATAGGTTAATTTAACATTTTAAAAAAATGGAAAAATGGAAATCGTCAGATTAACATTTATTTTTGGAGCAATAAGCAGCAAATATGCTAACCACTTCACCACTATGAAATGTTAAACTTTGGGAACTTGGTTGTGTATTCAGATAGTAACACATACAATTTTAAACAATAATGCACCTCCACCACTTAAGAGATTTGTCCAGCTTTGCTCTGAGCAGACCACCAGAACATCCAGGTCCACCAGAACATCCAGGTCCACCAGAACATCTAGGTCCAACAGAACATCTAGGTCCAACAGAATATCCAGGTCCAACAGAACATCCAGGTCCACAAGTCACAATGACTGCAGACTCCCTAAGTGTAGCTCAACCTTTGCACTGGCAGCCTTCTCATACAAGGGCCTTAAAGAATGGAACAAGCTCCAGACAGACTGAAGCTCTCCTCTGACCTGAGGGACTTCTCTTATAATGTCAGAAAAGTCCTTTTAGAGAGTCAGCATTGTCAACACTGATTTGCATGCGGGAGCTTATGTGGTAATTTGTGACATAATAATTGAGTAATTTTAAATGTGGATATGTGGAGTGTGATGTTTTTAAATGAAAGAATGGGAGAATGCATGATTTGATTGTAAATGGATGGATACTTAGATGTATTTTAATAGTTTGTAACCTGCCCGGGGACTGCAGATGGAAACTAGCTTTAGCTAAATCTGGTATAAAGCATCCCTTCTTTTATGAGATTAATATGTTTGTACTTGCTCCCTGTTAAAATAAACCAATAAACTAAACTAAACTACACCACCAAACACAAAGTAATAATATCGTTAACATAATTCTGCAGGAACAAAAAATAACAAACCAAAAATATATAGTCCAAAACGCTCTGCCTACCCACAACTAAGCCCTCTGCCTTCACACCACCAGTGGCACCCTGGGCACACAGTGAGGACTGTTACTGGCCCCTTTTAGTCATAAAACCACATTTCTGCTGCACATTGACAGCAGAGGAAGCCACAATGAAAGTCATGCTGGCTGTAGCCGTGCTCTCCACCCGGGAAGCCATATTGCATCAGCGCCACAGCCGGCTCATTCACTGCACCGTTGCCAGTTTTTACCACTGATTACATCATTGAAGTTGGGCAGATTACACCGTTGTTTACGCTCCCATCGCGTCACTACAAATGAGAGGCTTGTGCACTTCCAGCTGTGTACCTAATAATGCAGTCTGTTTAGGATGTTCTCCTCCTCTGTCAGCCTGCCTTCTCCATGTCGCAGAAGCTAACAGCACATGTCTTCTAGTAAACAATAAGAAACTAATATGGGAAGTGGTGAGCCTATACAGTGTTAAATACTGTATTAGACGGACCACTGCAGTGACTGTATTGCCAAGAATCAAAACAATATGTTCTACCAGATTTACATGGAGTCTTCAAGAAATTGTTAGAGAATTCTAGGCCTGTCACAATAACAAATTTTGAAGCATGGTATACTGCTATATAGAAATATAACAATAAACGATAACAATGAAACTATTCTATGCTACTGACACAATAACAATGAAGCAAGATTATCTCAGTAGACCAATGTTTAAATATACAGTATCATTAAAAAGCATGAGCAGCCCCAAATGGATAGAAGAATGAAGTAATAATTAGTCATAGAAGTTACATTTTCAGCTCTCCACAGCTCATTTTTTTCATATTACAACAAAAATAACTGAAATCTCCCCACTACTGCAAAGAAACTGTACACATGATAAATACTGAGCTCCAAAATATATTGATCCAGCTTTACTGAACGATAAGTCGATATAGTAATTATCGTGACAGGCTACGAGAATGGTCCTGGTTTGAGTCCAGTTTAGTCCTGATGTAGACTTTGGTTTGGTCCTGTTCTAGCCCTGGTTTAGTACAGGATTAGCTTTATGTTTAGTCCTAATTTGGGTTTTGTATAGGTGCAAGTGTGAACACAACCTAAGTAGCTGTATATGAATTCATTCAGATGGTGATTCAAGTGAGCTATCTACAGAATTCTCAATATGAATGTTGTTTTGGGAAATATGCAAAATTTTCCTATTGGTTACATCTTTCATAATCATAATCATAAGTGTTTTCACAAAGAGCTGATTAAAAATAAATACACTTATGTTGTAATCTTCGTAAGGAAATAAAGTGGAATTTCTTCTGTTTTTGGGTAATTTTTTGAGTTATGTTCTTTTTTCACAGTAGTCTCAGTTAATACTGCCTGTGGTGTTTCTGATGACTCCCACTTAAGCACTCACCAGCTATTATCTTGTTGTTGAACAGTCCTCGTTTATTTCTGATTTAGACCAATTTTTTTCAAGTGTAGTCCTGGTTAATCCACAGTTGATTTCGTCATCAGCAAAATGTTTCTCTTTTAACATTCAATCCCAATTTTGTTTTAATCCCATGTTTAACTTTTTTTGTCCTGTTTTCTATTACTGTTATAAAAATACAACAGATTTCTTCAAACTAAAAAGGATATTCAAACATGGCTGCTCTTTGCTTCGCTGAGTGCACATAACCGTCTCTCTCTACCAGGAGTTCTCAGTGACAACAGCTTCCACGCCCCGAGTAGGAGCCGTATAATCAGAGCAAAAGGCTGTGTAACTAAAAAGACGGGCTGCCCCAAACACAATAGACCTCCAGTACCCCAGAGTACATTAGCTGAAAATAGGCTACCGGCATTTTGTTCCATGAAAGAGAAATGAAAATCCTCCGTAAGCAGGGCAATAATGGGGCGTTTAATGACAACAAAGGAATCGGCAAAGCACACAGCACTCCTCATAAGAGCTCTCTAATCAGCGTCACGTCAGCATTGTTCAGATCACACCAGACTATTGAGACGCATTATGCTGCACAACTTATAAAAAGCACTGTTTTACAATGATTTAATTACAGAGCTGGCAGATGAAAGTGCTGCAGATAGAAAAGGCAAAGACCAAGAGAAGAATCAATACACCCGATCTCAGTTCCACAGTAATAATATTAATAATAGTAACGCATCAGACTTACATAGTGCTTTTTTGGACACTCAGAGACGCTTTACAAACAAGAAAACAGTAGAAAACAACGGTGGAAATCATGGAGGGAATGCCAAATTGATTTTAGTAGTGATGTGAAGTGCTGCAATGAGTCCCAGTTCCTGATAGGTTGCGGGAGTGAGGTCCAGAGGTTGGGGGCGGCAGCAGCGAAGGCTCGGCCCCCCAAGGTTCGGTGCTTTGTCCTGATGAGGGGAGTGAGGAGGCCGGTGTCGGCTGATCTGAGGCGGCAGGTGGGACAGTGCTGATGGAGGAGGTAAGTGTCAGCAACGTACAGGTGCGGACAAAAGTTGCAGTATTACTTGAACTACTTGTACTGCAGGCCTTTGTATGCATGCACCGCCATAAGTATACATATGTAGTACAATATAAAGTGAAGTAATGTGGTAATGTGTTTCTGTCCAATAACAAAGTGCGACAGTAGCTCAGTTGGAGCGTTTGTCCACTGATCCGGAGGTTGTTGGTTCGAATATCTGCGTACACTGGTGTATGAATGTGTGTGGATGGGTGAGTGGTTCCTTGATGTAAAGCGCTTTGAGAGACTTGAAGGTGGAAAACCTCTATATAAAAATATGACCATTTACCAAAATCCTTCAAACAGCAGGTCACTCAGTCAGCACACAATAAGAACTGTAAAATATATAAATTAAAAAATAACTTCTAAGGGTAATGCAATATAAACATGAATATTTGTTGTACTTTGATCCATGTATGTCTCTACTTACACATTAAGTACTTTTAGATCAATATTTTTTAGAACTGACAGTCTTCTTATTGTACAGACAGAGGGAGAGCAGGCTTTGAAGGCATCAGATGAACAAGCAGTGAGTGATGTAACACTATAGACAAGTATTCAAAGACTGCTTTCACTGATCAACATTAAAGGAGCTACCCGGAGCTGTGGTTTGCTTCACTCACATGTTTAACATACAAACCCTGCATATGTAGGCTGTTCTTCTGTGTTCTACTTTGTTGTACTTTGATCCGTGTATGTCTCCACTTACACATTAAGTACTTTTAGAGCATTACTGTAATTTACCATAATATTGCGTTTGTAGTTTATTACTAAATACCCCCAAAAAGCCTGTTATAAAAAGTAATTTTATACACTAATCAACTCTATATGGTCCTTCCTGGTTAAATAAAGATATACATAGACACATAAAAATACTGTACAGCGGATGTCTTCATATGAACCAAAAGTTAGATTTTTCTCTGCCCAGTCCATAAAAGAAAAAGTAGCTCTGAGAATCTGTGAGCAGATACTGGCCTTTAACTACTGCCTCCCCATTCACAGTCTCCCTCCCCTGGGCTATTCCCAAAAAAGACATTTCCTCTTTTCCTCGACAAGCTCTGCAATAAAAGGCCACAATGTTAAGCTATGTGTAAAATACTATGGAGAATATAGCTGTGATAGCACAAGCTCGAGCACTCACACTGGGATGTGCAGCTGTGCGTAATTGTCTGTTTAGGCTAGGCAATGATGGCACAATATGACCGGCATACCACTGTCAGGTTGTAATGTAGTAGTAGGAGTAATAGTAGTAGTGATTTATGTATTTAGAGTGATTGATGCATGTTTCAGTGATCCTTATTCTCCTGTATTGAAGACGTCACTGCTCCGATCAACCCGTTTTCACCGCCACCGGCACACGCCCACTGCTCTGTACTTACTTTGTTCTCCAATTTTATTTTCTTAATCAGTGATACGCGTAGGATCTGGCAGCGCAATGTAGCCATTTTTGCTACGTGCTAGCATGATCTACAGTTATCCAACTTCGCGGCTCTTTCTTGTGAAGACATTTACAGCGACGTAAGCTCTCACTGGGAACCACAGTTTTCTAACGTGAAAGTCAGCGGACTTGTTTCTCTTATTTAATATTTTCAGAGTGTGTCCAAATTATAACATAATCTACGAGTGTCATAGATTATAACTATATAGACTCAAGCACAATATGTCTTCTTTAACACTACACAAATAGAGACTGCTACCTACCATTATAAACACAACGCTTAAAATACAATTCAACTACAATGTCAAGTTAAAACATTTAGTAGCAATGAAAATATGAACTTTGAATGGCAACCAGGATCCACAGCTTTTGATTGAATTATCAAAGCTAAAGACGTACCACAAAGAAAAAAACAGTCTGTCAGAAGAATGCAGTATCAGGCCGCTCTAAGATATTGAGGACAACCTGCTTACATGTGGCTCTTAGGGGATTTCCGTGCAAAATAACACAGTGGGATATGACTGTACTGTTCCTATATGACGTGTGATTGTGAAAAATATCCCATCTCTGTGCTATAAGCTGCACATGCATAACACTGGATTTGGTTTGTGGCAATGCTTCACTGTTTGAAGTGGGTCATAAGGCATTCACAAACAACAAGCCTGCAGCCTATAAGAACTGACAGTCTTCTTATTGTACAGACAGAGGGAGAGCAGGCTTTGAAGGCATCAGATGAACAAGCAGTGAGTGATGTAACACTATAGACAAGTATTCAAAGACTGCTTTCACTGATCAACATTAAAGGGGGCGCATTAGGCTATTTTCTGATCTATGTTATAACGTTTCCTCATCCAAAACATACCCAGAGCTGTGGTTTGCTTCATTCACACATGTTTAACATACAAACCCTGCATATTTAAGCTGAGTTTTCTCAAACAAACACTCTGTTCCACCTTGCAATGTCATGTGGTAATACAGGAAGAGCTTCACTGTGTTTTTAAACTCAACCTTCACTACAGTCATTTGGATAATATCAGCCCTGAAATTTCCAATCTATACTGAACAAAAGGTAAAAGGTAGCTGTTAACTTGAAAACTACTACTTCATCATCACAAGGTGGAAAAGAGGATTCTGAGCTTTGAATATGTGCTCAAACATGTGTGAATGAAACAAAGCACAACTCCAGGCATGTTTTGATGAAGTAAAAACATTCTAAAATGGTTTAAAGCTCACAAGAGTCAATTTTGTGTAATATAGGAACTTTAAAAAGATTAAAGAAAATATTTTTGGTGAAGTTAGCGTTGTTGGAGTAAAAGTAGTCATCAAAATGGTGTACTAATAAATGTACAAGAGTACTGGAACATTTAATGATGAGGAGGAACAAAAATGGAAAAGGATATAAATGGGGATAGACCATGAATATAATGTTTACACATAAGTGTGCAAATTTAGAGGCAAGTGCTTCTGTTGCCAGTGTAGTGTTGGCACAATATTAATCACTAAATTTTTATACTAAGAAACGGGCCTGATTCTCAGTACCAGTAATGAAACATAACAAAAGTAAAAGTACTGTCCTTAGTAGTTTACTTAAGTAAATTCTAAACTGGATACTTTTACTTCAGTACATTTGAGAGAAGGTATCTGTACTTTCTACTCTTCTACACTACATTTTTGAACAGGACTGAAAAGTAAAAGTATTTTTTATTATTGTTTCAGACCTGCTGAAAAGGCTGAGGGTTATTTTTAACACATTCATAGTTTGAGCAAACAAAATTATACAAAAAAATAAAAATGCACAAATCTTTATCAAAATCAATGCATTTGAAGCTTTATTAGATCTCAAAATCTGCGCGAAATACTTTTTACCCTCTTTACTCTTTAAGTACATTTTTAAATAAGTACTTTAATACTTTTACTCGTCGTTTTTTTATATGATACTTTTACTTTTACTTGAGTCCTTTTATGCTCCGGTATCTGTACTTTTACTTAAGTAACAAAATTGAGTGCTTCTTCCACCACAGCTCAACACCACAATGGTGATCAAGGCTGATCCTTTTGACACAGTAGCACCAAATATAGTTCATGAACATTACCATATGTTCTGCTATACATTTTTTGTTAGTTAGTTAGTTTTTAGTTATTTACTTAATTTTAAGAACTGTTACGTGCTGTAACGAGTATCTACTTTCGATACTAGTTACGGTATCGATTATTATCTAGGAATCCAATTTTTTGACAACCCAATCCCAGTGTTTTATCCAGCAGATCGAATAAGCTGATCACTGAAGTTAAGGCAATACTTTTTTCATTCTTGCACTATATTATAAAATGTGTTATTTGGCCACTTTAACATCTTCTAACTGCCACAAATATTTTAACAATGAAACCGAGCAACACTTAGAAAATACAGAGCTGGCCCAGTAAAAGAGGTGAACACAAGGCCGCGGTCTGGAGTAATCAATCCCAGCTGCCTCAAACCACTTCTATTGGATCCACACATGGGCCATTTACGGAGAGCAAAGCAAGAAAATACAACTAAAAGAGCTGCCAAAACAGATAAGCCAAAAACATAATAGCGGGTCGGGCGATAAAAAGTTTACACTGTTGAAATATAGCCAGTTGGTCAAATTCACAGAGGTATATTGCTACAGTTGTACCTCCAGGGCTTAGGCTGATATTACCCAGCAAACGAAATAAAAAGAATAGTTCGCCAGTGCCTGCTCCAAGACAGTCTACAATATCCGCCCCAGCCAGAGAGGTCATCCGGGGGTCACGGCTCCTGGATGATGGACAGCTGACATAATCACTAGGAGCAGCGAGCCTGCACAGATACGAGCAGAGGCTAAATGTTATTTACTAATTTATCATTGTAGAGTAGAAAGGTTAATCTGTGCTCTCAGTTGTAAGAGATGGTTTTGCTCTTTTTGCTAGCTGTGTTTTGGCATTGGTGTAATTGCCCCGAGCCCTCAAAAAAAGTGGGATGCTGTCGATATGGACCTCTGTGAGTGCTGTGAAGGAGTTTTCTGCAGTCAGCTTTAATTACAGCTTGTAGTTTAAGTTATCCTTGTTTTTGTTGGTTCTACATTCTATGAAAGTGGTAATGAACACTTCAAGCTCCTATATTACATAAAATTGACTCTTGTGAACTTTAAGCCATGTTATAATGCTGTTACTTCCTCAAAAATAAACCTGGAGTTGTGTTTTCATTCACACATTTCAGTTACCCTTTATTATGAGTCGGTCTACATCTTCAAAGCTCAAAATGCTCTGCTCCACCTTGTGTGTAAATGAAATAGAACACAACTCCAGGTATGTTTTTGATGAAGAAACAACATTATAACAGACCAGAAAATAACCATGGGCCCTTTAAACTCCACCCACAGCCACAGTCCAATTTGTTAATCTTGGCACTGCCTGGGGGACTGAAGGGGAAAGTGAGGGGCGGGTTCAGAAACATTTGAAAAAATTGCTTCTGCAGGTGAGTGTCTGACTCTCCAATCACAACAGAGGTGTGTGGAGTCACAGCAGCCCCTCAATAGCCCACTGTACAGATCATGTCCAAACCAAACAAACAAATTGGCACATTACATACATACATTAAAACACTGTGTAAAACCAGAAATTGTGTATGGAAAACAAGTTAATATTACAGAAGGGGGTATCCCATAATGCTTTTCGATGTGATGACACAATCTATTTTGGCAACTGTGAAAAGTGCTATTGGCAGCAGCACATGCCGTTTTAGACCACACATTTTCAAGCAACTTCATTTGCACTAAAATAGAACACAATGACTAGGAACAGTAGACGGTGCTACAAAAACATCATGGACACAGTTTAGCAGCAAAAGGAAAAAAGATTCAGTGTTAAGTATCACTTCAAACTAGTTTTAATCCTTGCTCCTTGTCCGGAAATATCCTCTGATATACAGTAATTTTTCTAGCTTTGTTTTCAACACAGATGGAATTTGAAAGCCAAATGGGTTGAGGAAATATTTGGACCAAAATGTTAGTCATAATAAATTACACAAATTGCCTGTTTTGGTCTCAGTCTGAGTGTCTGCCTGATTTGATTGATGTGCCTTCAAACCATGCAATTTGCTCAGTAGTAGTTTTGAGTGAACCTTTCATTTCAGATTTCGATGTGTGCGTTACCATCCAAGAGTGGACGGACTTTGAATCAAAACCATAGACTGTATATATAAATGGACACAGGTAACGTGTTTCAAATAGGAAGTGATCAGGGGCGCGCTTCCGGCTCCTTCGACTCCAATTCATTTTACATTGAAAAATTGTCTCCCCTCTCTCATCATTTTGGTCTTAAAATGTTCGTATTAACTCGCTCTACGTGATCCTGGTATTTTTATTTTGCTATTGTGACTGTAAATCAAGATATAAACATTAATAACAGACAAATAAGGCGACTTCTTTCCCTGAGGTCGCTCCCGCTAGCGTTAGCAACAGGTTTGATTGACAGCGTTGCTAAGTGCCCGCTCCCTGCTAAACCAGTGGTGTGGGAGGGAAGGGGCGTTATCTTCAACAGCCTCGTTCCAGATTGGCTCTTTGGTTGCTATGATACTTGCGGTCGGAGTTCCAAAATACGGACATCCAAATTCGCACACTCAGTTGGTCCACTTCTTTATACAGTCTATGATCAAAACACCCTATATTTTTCTATATTAGCTGTATTTTTCAAGCGCTTTTTCATGTCAGCTCCATCTTCTTGTGACATTTCCTGCCTTTGTTCGCGTTGGGACAAAGAGGTGATCATGGAAAAAATGCCATTCAGATGTCTCAGCCTTACCACATGTCCTCTGACACCGCACAAACCGCTAAAGGCTTCTCTCATACCGGTGCAGCTACGGCTAATTCAATCTGCCGCTAATCTGCGCAGCTCTCTGGCCTTTGCAGCATGACATGAGGCATTAAATAGAGGAACAAGTACCGTGTTGATTTGCCTGATGTTAGCGTCCAGTGGTTCTTCGCTAATTCCTATCATTAGGGCATATTGATGGGGTGCGGCTCGGGGACAGCCTAAGCCGAAAGCAGCGGAGAGAAGAGGAAATGAGGAGGGATTGATGGCTACTTCCTGCGTGGCGCACTTTGGGCCCGAGGAGGAGGCTGCCAGTGGCTTCCTGTGGCTTTTTGTCAAATGCTGAAGGAGAGAGACAAACGGGGTGAGAGACTGAGAGGGAGAGAGAGACAGAGGGAGATTGAGAGAGTGATGACTGCTGTTGGGCTGCTCCTGGCCTTAAGCAGCTTTAGCGGCATTGGCGATCTACTCTGAGTTGAACCACACCGGGTTGAGAATACATCACCTGGCAAAGCATGGGGTTAACATGAGGTTATCGGATTACATTTTATCCTGCGATTGAATTATGATCAACCTTTTTTTTTCATATTGTTAAATCATTTTTTATTATTATAACTTATGCTTTTATGCTTATATGCTTTCAATAAGTCCTTAAAACAATCTTGTCAGCAGGTTCACTGTCAGATACGTGTGTTTGGTGTTTTTTCTAAAGTTGCTCTTAAGGATGGAAACTATTGATGAGATTAAAATGATAATTACTCATATCCATCACATTTTTAAACTGTCAGCAACTTTAATTATCGTGATATAATCGTTAATCACAATTATTTTGGTCATGATAATCGCGACACCAAATTTCAGTATCGTCCCATGCCTAGTTGCTCTACCAGGAGTTACATAATAAATAATAATAATAATAAGTTTTCAAAGTGATAGAATGGCCTAGTTCATTTTATCTTTAAATCACAATACAGCAAATCAAAACAT
>KN476904.1:7490-22427 GCA_000787095.1 Periophthalmodon schlosseri | reverse complement strand
GCAGTGCACAGGCAGTTGCGGTGAAGAGGTGATCACAATGAAGAGGCGGACGTGGTGAGGGGTGGGTATAATGAGAGTTTTGTGCATAGGCGGTTGCAGTGAAGAGGCAGTCGCGGTGAAGAAAAAAAATAGAACTGAACCGCAACTACATCAGGCCTCAACCAGGACTAAAACCAGGACTAAAACCAGCACTAAAACCAGGACTAAACCTGGACTAAACCGGGACTAAACCAGGACTAAAACCAGATTCAAACAAAGGGTCAAATTTGAGCTTAAGCTACAGTAGGTAACTTTTTGGAGGTGGTACATCACCTGCATGATTCCATAGTTAAAGTTAAAACCATACTTTCTTCATGGAAATAGATATGTTTAAACTGTGGAAGATTATAGCCAAAGGAACCACATTACCATAGAAACAAGCAGGAGAGAAAGCAAAAGTCAGGTTTGTGGAGATGCAAGCCTGCTCACAGTAGGGATACATGTTTTTATACATTTTCCAGTGCAATAAACACAACTAAAATGAAAAAAAAAACAACAAGCTTTTATTTTACTAAAGGTTGTGGCCTAAAAAGTGACATACTGTGGCTATAATAAAATAATTATTCATATATAAACTGAATTTTACTTATTTTTAAAATAGCAATGAATCAGTTTGACCAACAATGAGGTTAAATAAGTCTAAGGTGTGAGTCCTTATCAGTAAATCTATATGACTCTATGTTAACCATTGCACAGTGAAACCCACACCCAAACACAGCATTCTTCCACAAGGAGCAGAGACCCACCCCAAAGCATCATGGGAGAGCCCCGCCCCAGAGCTTCATGGGAAGTCTCTATGGCGACGAAGGTAGGGGTGTGGTATAAAAAGGAGCTGGGGCTACTGTGCACTGGATTTGACCAAGCGAGCAGTAAGTCTGAACTCTTTTGAAAATATCTGGACTGAAAATTAAAGTTAATAATTTCTCTTTTTTTTTATACTTTCAGAATCCAGTGTGACTGAAATGTACCCGAACCAAGGTAAGTCCAGAAGTTTTTTCACCGATTATAGATTGATACAGGAAATCCAATGGCAGAATTCTTTGTAAATTTGAAAAATTAACACAGATAAATACTTTTTCGATAGATCTTTTTGTTGTTTTTGTTTGTTAGATAGAACATAACTCTGTCTATCTAGAAATTCTGCACTGAATCTGAATCACTTTGTCATTCCCCATTCTGAGTCAGAGCCGGATTTGCGTCAAAATTCGATCTGCCCATGTCCAGATGCTTCTGTTCAAGCCCACAAACAACTGTCACTTACAACGGCAACACACACAAGGACAAAAGAGAGGATAAAAGGATAAAATGCTATCTGTTTTTTAATTCTTTAAATGTGTTTATTTGAAGTTAAATCTGAACCGCACATTTAACTGCTAAAAAGCTCGACTAAACAGATGAGAGCAGAGAAACATTGAGGCCAACTGATATTAATGTAAAATTTAACTGTTTTGTGATTACACCAATACAGGATTTAAATGTTTTTCTAAAAATTAAGGTTATAAAACTTTCTTTGCGAACTCTATTGAACTTAAATGAATAGTGAACTAAGAATTCAACTGACAAAGAACATTTTTAACCATATCTGGTGAGTAAAATAATAAAAATAAAGTCAAGATAACGACTAGCAATTTTGGCAAATGACTCAAACAGGAATGACACACCTCTTTGTGTTTTAAATGTCACAATTCTGCCATGCATTTCCTGGATCAATTTACAATCAATAAAAGAAGTTTAGATTTGTATTTTACACATTTATTTTCTTTTTTATTCATCACTTCATTAGTTCATTCATCTATACTTTTTGGGTTATTTTATTTCATTTTATTTAAGACTTCAGTTTTGCTTGTAGAGTTGCAGTTAGTTTGCCTGGAATCCAGAATACACACTTCTTCAATTCTTTATGAAGATGTGAGTCTGGTTTCAAATGGGCGTGACAGGTGGATTAGCCAATCGGAGACACACATCCATCCGTTTTGGAAAAAGATAAAGGAAAAAATATCACAGGGACTGAAAAACATGGAGGATTTCTGCAGAATCTATGAACGAAGCACTAAACTCACAAATGAAATGTGATTTCATTTGTAAATCATAGCTGACCAATGAGCTCCTTTCATAAGTGTCACTGATGAAATAAACAGATCTGATTGGACGACCACGTTTGACCGGGCTTGAGATGCAACGGAGGACATGGGACCAGACTGATATCAATCTGTGTAAAAAATACAGAGAGGAGTTAGAGTTATAACAAAATGTACCTCACGTTTTCTTTTTGGACGGGACTAACATTAAGGTGTGGTGCCTTATCGAGGATCGGCCGACCTGAACGCTCCAAAGTTAAAAATCAACGTTTGGCTTACTGTAGGTGTGTACCACATAGAACACACAACAGTGAAGGGATGGTTCCTGTCAGTCAGAGTTCTTTTTTTTACAAGAGCTTTTACTGTAGTTTTATCTTAGTATTTGGACTAAACCGTTTTAGTTTTAGTCAAGATTTAGTTAAAGGTCTGATATTACACATAATGGACTCTTGTGAGCTTCAAGCCATGTTATAATGTTACCTCATCAAAAACATACCTGGAGTTGTGTTTTGTTTCATTCACACATGTTTATTATTAGTCTGCCTACATCTCCAAAGCTCAAAATTCCACCTTGTGATGTCATGAAGTGGTAGTTTTCAACTTAGCAGCTACCTTTATCTTTAGTTCAGTAGAGACTAGAAATTCCATGGCTGAAATCATCCAAATGATTCTAGTGAAGGTGTGTGGAGTTTAAAAACACAGTGGAGCACTTCCTGTGTTACCACATGACATCACAAGGTGGAACAGAGTGTTTTCAGTTTGAGAGAAGAACTCAGCCTAAATCTGCAGGTTTAAACAAAGCACAACTCCAGGTCTGTTTGTGATGAGGAGAGAACATTATAACATAGATCAGAAAATAGTGTAATATGGGTCTTTAAATACTTGTTTTAGTCTCACTCAGGTTCAGATAACTTAATTTACACCAGCAGGTAGAATTGGTATTTTAGTTGACGAAAGTGTCATGTTACTTACTACTTATGTGTTAATGGTACTAGAGTTTCATTCATAATTATAAATCAGTTTACTATTACATTTCAGTTATATTTTTGTTTTAATAAAAATTCTACAGAAACATTCTTAAAGGGCCCATATTAAGCCAATTCCTGTTCTGTGTTATAATGTTGTTTCCTCATCACAGACAGACCTGGATTTGTGTTTTGTTTCATTTACGCATGTTTAACACACAAACCCTGCATATTTAGGCTGAATTCTTCTCTCAAACAGAAAACACTCTTTTCCACCTTGTGATGTCATCAAGTGGTAATACAGGAGGTGCCAAACCTGGCCTAGAATTGCCAATCTCTACTGAACTAAAGGTAAAAGGAGCTGTTAACCTGAAAACTACGGCTTCATGACATCACAGGGTGGAACAGAGCATTTTGAGCTTTGGAGATGTAAACAGACTAATACTAAAGTGTTACTCAATCATGTGTGAATGAAACAAAACACAACTCCAGGTATGTTTTTGAGGAGGGAACAACATTATAGCATGGCATAAAGCTCAGAAGAGTCCAAGAGCACAACAAAGGTATTATTTTACATTCCAACAGGTGTATGGACAGAGACAGGTGTATGAACTTAGACAATTGTATGGACATAGACAGGTGCGTGGACATAGACAGGTGTAAGGACATAGACAGGTGCGTGGACATTATTTGATGAATAGTATGTTTACTCTTGATGGGACATGTACTGATGTGTTCTTGGACAGTGAGTTTGTTTCTGTTCTGGTTTGAGGGTCTGGGATTGAAAGGTGGAACTTGGATCTAGTCTCGTATTTTTAAAATATCTGTACGTTTAGAATCTACCTTTAGTCATAGTTTTAGTCATTATGGTAACTTTTTATTCAGTTTTAGTCAGAAAAAATATTTTAGTCGAGGAAATAAACACTGCTGTCAATACGTTCACACAAAGAGTTTGCATCTCTTTTGTCACTCCAGTCACAGTGCATGGGTGCAACAGGAAGGGCATCTGGCGCAAAAGTTGGCAAAATTAGTGCAATTGGTTCTGTTGCTACAGTAAAAGAAAATAGTCTATTTACTTCTATAAGATTCTAATTATACTGTGTTTGAATATTTGCTGGACTCCTAACATGGCTGATCTCCTCTGTGCTCACAGGGAACCAGTACCCAGGTTATCCCGGGGGATACCCTCCTCAGGGCCCAGGTGGGTACCCTCCTCAGTACCCACCAGGACAACACCCTCCGAACCCCCACGGACCACACCCAGGCCAGCCCGGGTACCCTGGGCAGCCAGGCCAGCCCGGGTACCCCGGGCATGCTGGCCCCGGGTACCCCGCTGGAGGGCATGGTTACCCCCCTGGAGGGCATGGGTACCCTGGGGGTCCTGGAGGCTACCCACCACATGGACACGGACATGGACATAAGAAGAAGCACAAGCACAAGCACGGGCACAAACATGGGCAGTGCCACAAGAAAGGGAAGACTGGACATGGGGTGAGTCATGATGAGGAATAATCACAGTCATAGTAAATGGACCTACCTAGTGTTAGCAACAGACCAAAGTGTTTCACATGAAAGTCACAAGCACATGCCTGCCTGGCTAGAATTAAATGCCAGGAAGAAGACGCAGAACAGTCTCAAAATTCACCACAAATTTGGACAGAGGGCAGAGGGGCGGCATCTAAAATACCAAAACATGTTAACACGTTTCCCTGTTGTTTTGTTACAGTCCTCCAGCAGTTCTTGCAGCAGCGATTCGGACTGAAGGCTCTGGACCTGAAGACTTCACACATTTAGTTCAAATTTAATCCAACAGCACTGTCTGATGCATTACATGTTTTTACTCTATGCTTAATAAATACCTAAATGTTGAACTGTGTGCTTTCCTGTGTAGGTTTGAGGACGCACTTCAGTGTAATCTTTACATTTTGGAGTCCACACTGGTTATAGAGTCATTTATTAGTTTGCTACTTCATAAAACCAAAGTCTGTTTAAAGTTACATGGGGGAAAATGAGTAAAAAACATACATGTTGTGTCTATACTTTATGTCACAAAAGTTTAACATGTGGAATCTTGTAAACAACACAAGTAACAATAAATGGTAAACGGTCACATTTTTATATAGCACTTTTCCACCTTCAAGGGACTCAAAGTGCTTTACGTCAAGGAGCCACTCACCCATTCACACACACATTCCTAAACCAGTGTACACAGACACTGGGGGTGAGGTGGGTTAAGTGTCTTGCCCAAGGACACAACAACAGTATTTATCTGTGGGAGTTGGAATCGCACCGGCAACCTGTGGGTCAGTGGATCTGCTCGCTCTACCAATGATGTTCACATCGAGAGCGGGATTTGAATTTGAATCGCAAACCTTCAGATCAGTGGGCAAACACTCTACCAACTGAACTACTGTTGCCACTAAAGTAAACTAATAAAGCAGAGTTATTCAAACGTGTGGATAAAACAAAACACAACTCCAGGTATATTTTAGGAGGTAACATTATAACATGGCTTAAAGCTCACAAGAGTTTGCGTAATATTGAACATTTTAAAAGATCTGCACGTTGAAAATGTCAGTTTATGGGGCATCATGTAACTTTTCTGTAACTTTTTGTTTATGAATTGGAAATAGATGCGTTTACAATATTAATATCTCCATGGAAACAGGCAGGTCGTGAACCCTTTATCAAAACTTACACAGTGCACCTTTAACAAGATTTTGATCATACAGAAGGATTTGTTTATCTAATTCTAAGCCTATTTTATTAAACTTTTAACTCAATTTTCAGTCAGTTCTAGTTTACTAAAATGCTAAGACATCCAAAAATGAATCCCCTTTGTAAATATATCTAATATGGCAATAAAATAAAGCTAAGAACAATTTTTGCACATAAAAGGCCTTATTTAAAAATAAATAAATAAATAAAATAAAAATAATAATTTGTATTTTTTCTCGTCACCTGCAGTATCGTGCCTTCAGTGTAATTTATTACTTTATATTGCTCTATTATATCATCCGTAAAAGACAATAATAAAAATTTTGCCAATGAACATTGGATTACGCTATAGATGCCAGACTGTGACATCAGCAGCCGAATGGACCAATCAGAGCGCGTCGTGGCCTCATCCCGGAACTAAACTCGTAAACACCAGAAAAATCAACCCGAAGTGGACAGTGGACACGTGAAACAGGTCAAAGTGAACAATGTCCCTCACGGTGCTGACTCATGCATGCAGGTACGTCTACAAACAACAAATCTGCCCCGAAAATCTGCGCTAAAGTCACATTTTTAGGTTAGATGTGCGAGTTAGCTGTTAGCCGCTGTTAGCCGCTGTAGCTCATTGAGGTGACATTTGCTGTGTATTGACAGGGGCAAGAATTTGAAATATCTGCGTTTATGCAACAGTTGTGAAAGACGATAGCCTCGAGTCAAGTCCATATGCATACATACTATTAATGCTACAGTAATTCACCTTAAAATACACACCTGCTCTTTGACAAATCAAATGTTTACGAAAATGTATTGTTTAAAAGTATCTTTGCTTAGAAAATCATGTTTCTTGGCTGATAATTCGATATTGATAAACCTTTTGCATGTATGTTATGCGTTTGAATCTGTGTAAAATATGTTATTACATTCTATGGTTATTACTGAGGAATAATGCAGCTGTGGTTGGCATCCTTTAATTAATCAATTGCTAGGTTTCAGATGACATCACAGCATCCTGTATGACAGAGTGTCATGTGACTGTTCAAAAGATATAATTTTTTGTATATAATTGCTACGGGGACCATCCTAACTTTTCATCTTTCTGAAACTGATGCATAGGTGTATTGTTAGGCCTATAATTAATACAGATGGGAGGTTTGTAAATTATTTTATTTTTTTTTTTTTTGAAGACCTATTTTCCAATGAAAATGGTCATGTTCAATATTTGTGGATTTTCTTTTTGGATAATTTTGTCATGAAAATACAATGTAATCTATAGGAAAACTCTGTCTCTTGTCCCCCATCTGAGAGTATGACATCATTACATTCTCGATTCTGAGGGGTACAAAATTAAATTAGACAGCACATTTTCAGAAGCCTGTGATCAATCCGAGTGTTTGTGGTCCTGTTTAGGAGTTTGATTTTTAACAAAAAGGTGAGAAAGACTGACTGGAAAACTGTTGGCTAATGCTAGCTCGCTTGTGACAGTGATGTTTAACAGACTGGACTTGTTTAACAGCACAAATCAGCTCACCTGTTGTAATTCCAACCAAGTAAACTCTTTTTGGTCAGACTGTGTTAAAATAAAGCTCAGATTAAGTCTAACTTGAGTAACAGAGCTTCAGACAGAGTAGTGCTTTCAGGTAGCTTTACATCCCCGGGGAATGTTAATGACGTCAGTTGCAAAGTATCAATTTCTGGGTTTCAGTTTACATCACAACTAGAGATAGATACACTGCCTGACCAAAAAAAAAAAGTCACCACCTGGATTTAACTAAGCAAATAGGTACGAGCCTCCTATTGGATAATTACTGCATGGGCGATTATCTTTCAGATGGCAACAAGTTATTTAATCCCAACTGGTGCAATGAGTTTCTTCTCATTTCTTAAATAACCATGCTGAAAGACACATCCCGTGGTCGTGGAAAAGAGAAGTTTGAGAAGGGTCAAATCATTGGCATGCATGAAGCAGAGATAACATCTAAGGAGATTGCAGAAACTACTAAAATTGGGTTAAGAACTGTCCAACGCATTATTAAAAATTGAAAGGGTAGTGGGGAACCGTCGTCTTCGAGGAAGAAATCCTGAATGATCGTGATTGGCGATCACTTAAACATTTGGTGAAATCAAATAGAAGAAAAACAACAGTAGAACTCAGGGCTATGTTTAATAGTGAAAGTAATAGCATTTCCACACGCACAATGCAAAGGGAACTCAAGGGATTGGGACTGAACAGCTGTGTAGCCTTAAGAAAACCACCAGTGAGGCTAACAGGAAAAAAGGCTTCAATTTGCTGGGGAGCATAAAGATTGGACTCTGGAGCAATGGAAGAAGGTCATGTGGTCTGATGAGTCCAGATTTACCCTGTTCCAGAGTGATGGACACATCAGGGTAAGAAGAGAGGCAGATGAGGTGATGCACCCATCAGGCCTAGTGCCTACTGTACAAGCCTGTGGGTGCAGTGCTATGATCTGGGGTTGCTGCAGTTGGTCAGGTCTAGGTTCAGCAACAGTATGTGCTCAAAGAATGAGGTTAGCTGACTACCTGAATATACTGAATGACCAGGTTATTCCATCAGTGGATTTGTTCTTCCCTGATGGCACGGGCATATTCCAAGATGACAATGCCAGGATTCATCGGGCTCAAATTGTGAAAGAGTGGTTCAGGAGCATGAGACATCATTTTCACACATGGATTGGCCACCACAGAGTCCAGACCTTAACCCCATTGAGAATCTTTGGGATGTGCTGGAGAAGGCTTTGCGCAGCGGTCAGACTCTACCATCATCAATGCAAGATCTTGGTGAAAAATGAATGCAACACTGGATGGAAATAAATTTTGTGACATTGCAGAAGCTCATCGAAACAATGCCACAGCGAATGCCGTAATCAAAGCTAAAGGTGGTCCAACGAAATATTAGAGTGTGTGACCTTTTTTTTTTTTTGGTGGCAACTTTTTTTTTTGACCAGGCAGTGTATTTTTGGGCAGTTTGTCAGCCCAAACCAAATATCGTCCCAATATCGATCTATCTCTAATCACAACATTCTATAGACCAATAATATTTGATACAGATGGATGCAGCTAAAATGGATGTTGTTCAAATGCAGATTTGCGTTGTGATAGAGTGAGTTCTTGGGTCTAGTCACTGACAGAAATGATAATTTTTATGTGTGTTTTTACCACTTGGATATTTCATGGTAAAGTATAATGTAGTCAATAGGGAAAACTGGCCCATAGACTGTATATATAAATGGACATAGCTGCTTTCCAAAGAGGAAGTGAGCATGGGCACACTTCCGGCTCCATTGACTCTGGCTCCAATTCTCTTGAAAATCAGTGGCCCCTCTCTCTGTAACTGCTGCAGTGAGCCTTGTCATTTTAGTCTTAAAATGTTTGTATTAACCCACTCTACATGATCCTGATATTTTTATTTCACTATTTTGTCTGTAAATCATTAATCATTAATATGAACATTAATAACAGACAAATCAGGTGCCTTCTTTCCCTGTGGTCGCGCCTGCTAGCATTAGCAACAGGTTTGATGGACAGCATTGCTAAGCATCTGCTCCCTCCTAAACCAACAGTGCGGGCGGGAAGGGGCATTACCTTCAACAACCTCGCTCCGGATTGGCTCTTTGGTTGCTATGATATTCGCAGTCGGAACAATAGACTGTCATTTTGTTGATGGAGCTACAGAAACCAGTTACTGCATAAACATTAAAAATTTTTTAGATATATTATTCTGTTTGTCTCCACAGACTGAGGAGTTTATGCCGCTTGCAGAGGATCCAGAGCCACATGGTGATTTTATATGTTTATGTTGTTTATGTTGTTATGTTTGTGTTTATATGAGGAATAAGGCTGTAGGACTTTAGTCGTTTGGTCGACTAAGACTCGACCGATTAATCGAATAAAGTTTGTATTCGTCAGCTATCGTGTTATTTAGGTGATGTGGATTTCTATGGGACAACAGCAGAAAAGAGGAGTGAGATTTTTTTTATATTTATCTGTAAAAAGTCAGATTAAACTCATGATTCACAAGTTTAATCTGACTTTATATAAATTGTTTCCTAGTACTTTTTCTACATAAATACTGGTAGGATTTTTTGCATGAACTCCCCCTGCTGGTGTAGTCTGTGAGTGCAGTTTGGGTCAGATACACAGATATGTACAGGTAATATTTTTGAGAGCTTTTGCCACGCCCCCTTTTTAGTCGACCAGTCGATCGTCTTTAGTCTAATGAGGTCACATTGTTAAACTTTGATCTTGAAATATGTTCTGTTGATTAAAGATGCTCTATTTAAGTTTTCTGATAGAGTGACTGCCAACTGTTGGTCCCCGTGGAAATGTTATTGTTTTGCCCGGAATCTTCCACAATATGGCAATGAACTTATCTCCATGGAGACAAGCAGGTGACACCATCAGGCCAAGTTACAGGTCAGATCTGTGAAGAGGCAAACCCACCATAGTAAGATTACATGTTTTTGGAGGTATTTTTTCAGCAGAACATGTAATTGAATTTAAATGCAAGATTGGTAAGTTTATTGTAGGACTGTGCTAAAAATCAAAAGTTCAATCAATCGCCATCAACTATGGTCGATCTCGATAAGGCAAGACTTCTATGGGGTATTAAAGAGGGGGTATTTTATTTCTATGGGGTATTAACTGCTAACACGTAACATACTTAGATCACCATGTTAACTTTTATTGTTTTGAAAATGCTATATTCGCCAAAAACAACACATTAACATGTTTTATAAGTTTATGTGCTAAGTCCCTCCCCCTTCAGAGCTCTATCACAACACAATCAGCTGCATCCCACTAATGAAACTACTGCACATCACATCAGGTTTGTCAAGTTGCTGTGTGCAGTTTTGTATATATTTTTGTATATTTATGGAGAATTGTCGTGTGGGAGCATGGGTGACATAGGCTTGTGGACGGAGCCTTGTACAGAATCTTACAGCTAACCACAAGGAGGGTTTGAATAGGCCCGGGAGAGATCTCTAGATTACTCAAACATGAATGGATGAATGGATCTAAAACCTCTTCAGACATTTTTTTGATGAGGGAACAGCGTTATAACATGGTAGAAAGCTTAAAAAAAAGATTTTGCACAATCCCCCCGCTTTAATGGACAGGTGTCGATGGTATTTTAGTCCTAATCAAATTTTTATTTTTATTTATTTATAAGCAACTAAAGGACTACAGCCCTTATTTCCCAACAAAGTTGAGCACCTTTAAATGTTGTTAATTCTCGGATCTGTGTTGGTTCAGATGTCGTCCCAGCCTGAGCCCGAGGTGCTGCTGCAGAGAGTGGGCCGGGCCGGAGTCATCACAATGAACCGACCCAAAGTCCTCAATGCCCTCAACCTCAACATGATCCGAAGCATATACCCACAACTCAAGGTAAAACAGGTTTTCATGGTTTTGTAATTCCAACTTGGTTTGGTGGGACAGAACCTGTGCTAAATATTTATCATAGTTTTACATCAGTGACAGTGGCAGTTTGTGGGGAAAAAGTTGGGAAGAAAAGTTCAAAAATACAGTAAGTAAAACAGAATCCCTCTATATTATCAACACAACACAATTTGCGCACAAGGAAGGCATTTTTCGGACAGTTTATACCTTCATTTAACTAAATAAAGGTGTAGTAATTTATTTTAATTAGTCTAATCATAATTATTGTACAGTTTAGACACGTTTTGGCCCTTGTTTACATTGTGGTTGCTAGGTAACAGTTATGGTACTACCTCTACGTATGTCATATCTGCTGCCCGTGTCCAACCAGGAAGTAAAATTATGAATTTCACCAAAATTTGGAACAAAAAAACCCCAAAACTGAAAAAGTAGGCAAGATTTTTACTAAAGTCTTAAATATAATTATGTTAACCATGTTTTAGTAAAATATGTGTCTTGCCCAAGAACACAACAATGCACTGCCTGGTCGTAGCTTGGATAGAACCGCTGACCTTTTCAAGACCTTGTGAATATTTGATCAAATTCAACACCCCAAATCAGATCGGAAACCATTTTTTGGGGTTTTGTTATGTATTTTTGTGTTGTAGAAATGGGAGGCGGAGAGCGACACAGACCTGGTGATCATCAAAGCTGTTGGAGGAAAGGCGTTTTGTGCTGGAGGAGACATCAGAGGTGAACCACCAAAATAAAACTACTCTTTCACTTCTCTGGGGTTTCAAACGCTATAACAGGTTTTCCTGATTTTCTAATTCTGACTTTGTGTAGTGGGATAGTCCCTGTGCTAAATATTTATCATAATTTTGCGTCAGTGTAGTGGCGGTTTGTGAAGAAAAGTGGAAAAACACAGGAAGTAGAGTTAAGTTCTAAATAGTGCCGTCAAATGATTAAAGACGTGGTATTTTACTTCTATGAGGTATTAAAGAGAGTTTTTTTTTATGTCTATGGGGTGTTAACTGCTAACACATAACATATTTAGATCACCATGTTACCTTTTATTGTTTTGAAAATGCTATATTTGCCCAAAACAAAGTCCCTCCCCTTCAGAGCTCATGTTACCTTTTATTGTTTTGAAAATGCTATATTTGCCCAAAACAAAGTCCCTCCCCCTTCAGAGCTCTATCACAACACAATCAGCTGCATCCCACTAATGAAACTACTGCACATCACATCAGGTTTGTCAAGTTGCTGTGTACAGTTTTGTATCATGTTTTGTATATTTATGGAGAATTGTCATGTGGGAGCATGGTTGACGTAGGCTTATGGGCGGAGCCTTATACAGAATCTTACAGCTAACTGTAAGGAGGGTTTGAATAGGGCCTGGGAGAGATCGCTAAATTACTCAAACATGCATGGATGACATCTAAAACCTCTTCACACATGTTTTTGATGAGGAACAGTGTTAGAACATGGTAGAAAGATTTTTTAAAAATCGCAATTTTGTATAATAGCCCCTCTTTAAATAAATGAATCAGATTAATCACATTTCAAAAGTGTGATTAATCACCATTAATCACTTTGTGTTTCGTTTTTAATGTCGTAATTTTTTTTACATTTCCTGAAGAAAATAAATATTATTTAATCATTTCACACATCTAAATACATTATTTAAAAGCTATAATTTAAGTCTAGAAATTGTATTTCATAATGAATATGCTTGACCACCAGGTTAATGTGCATGACCAAACATCAGGTTTAGTGGGGTTAACGTCCCTTCATTGTTGCTTGTAGGTGTAACTGGCTCTTATTGTCACAGATACAAGCACATTCTCAAAGGGCCCATATGATTCTATTCTCTGATCTATGTTATAATGTTGTTTCCTCATCACAAACAGACCTGGAGTTGTGTTTTGTTTCATTCACACATGTTTAACACACAAGCCCTGCATATTTAGGCTGAGTTCTTCCCTCAAACTGAAAACAGTCTGTTCCACCTTGTGATGTCATGTGCTGATACAGGTACTGGACACAGCTCCACTGTGTTTTTAAACTCCATACACCTTAACTACAATCATTTGGATGATTTCAGCTCTAGAACTGACAATCTCTACTGGACTAAAGGTAAAAGGAGCTGTTAACTTGAAAACTCTACCACTTCATGACATCACAAGGTGAAACAGAGCATTTTGAGCGTTGTTGATGTAGACAGACTAATAATGCAGGATTACTCAAACATTTGTGAATGAAACAAAACATAACTCCATGTTTTTGAGGAGGTAACATTATGACATGGCTTAAAGCTCACAAGAGTCCATTCTGTGAACTACAGGACCTTTTAAAAATAATATTGATAATCATGTTTTAGTGAAATTGGCGCACTAACCTCTTATACATATGTTCACATCACTTGGGTTTAAGGTTGAGTAGTTGTACTGTTGTTGTCCACAGCTGTGACAGAGGCTGGGAGAGTGGGCGATCCTCTGGCTGAAGACTTCTTTAGGGAAGAGTACATCCTGAACCACGCCATCGGTAAGATTAGGAGTTAAAACAGTTTGATTTAAAGCGTCACTAGGTAACTTTTCTGGTTGGAGGGTCTGCCACCTGGATGTCCCCATAGAATTGTTATAGCTTGTTGTTAGGCGACAGTGGCTCAGTTGGTAGTGTTTGCCCACTGATCTGAAGGTTGGCGGTTTGAATCTCACTCTCAACATAAAGATCATTGGTTGAGCGGTCAGATCCACAGATCTACAGGTTGGCGGTGCGATTCCATTGTCCTTGGGCAAGACACTTAACCCACCTCGTCTCCAGTGTCTGTGTATACTTGTGTATGAATGTGTGTGTGAATGGGTGAGTGGTTCCTTGACGTAAGGCGCTTTGAGTGCCTTGAAAGTGGAAAAGTGCTATATTAAAATTATGACCATTTATCATTTAACATAGCTTTACTTGGAATCTTCCACAGTATTACATTCTACTTGTCCATCTCCATGGCGACAATCACGTGATGCCACCAGGCCAAGTTACAGGTCAGATCTGTTCAGTTGACTCACAGTGGGAATGCATGTTTTTCAAGGCATTTTTGAGCAATAAAAGCACAAGTAATTGTAAATTAAATGCTAGACTGATATGTTTAATGCCATACTGTGAAACATTCCAGTCAAAGCAGTAACATCTCCCCACCGGAAAAGTTATACCTTCAGTTTGAACTGCACAATTAATCGTAATCTAATTGAAATTGGATTTTGAGTGGGTGCAATTTCCCAAATCACAAAGGCTGCAGTTATTTCCATAATAAAGTGTCTGCTGCAAAGAATAAAATATCTTGATCTTTTTTGCAGTACCTCTAGATTAGACCATTACAAACATGTTCTGAAGTGTCCCTGTGTGTCAGATGCCCTCCCTGTGAGTCGGATGCCCTCCCTGTGAGTCAGATGCCCTCCGTGTGAGTCAGACGCCCTCCCTGTATCTCCATGGGTCTTATTCTGTGTAAAAGATGCTCACCCTGTAATTTAGACCTTTACAAACAATATCTATAGCGGTTTTGGGTTTATACAAACTTGTTTTTGTCGTAAGATCTGGCAACCCAAATTAGCTTGTTCCTTTTTTCTTCTGCGTTAGAAAACTGCAGTCTCCAATGGGAGCTGACGTCGCCCGTAAACGTCATCACAACGAAGCGGCGCATGCTGTCGGCGCCCCCTATGGATAGCTGCACATCACACTAGCGAGCA
>JACM01058615.1:0-11402 GCA_000787095.1 Periophthalmodon schlosseri | reverse complement strand
CTGTTGGATGCAGAGGCAGAGTGAATCTACTCTTATTAAAAGTTCTTAAATTGAATCACATTATATTCTGCTTGGATCCTTTAAACACATTCAGAACATGTCAGTGTTTAAATAACCTCTTCTTATATCATGTCCTCAGAAATACTCAAAAATACAAAAATAAAATACCACTTCCCCCTTTTGGTTGCGAGGCCTCTGCAGACAGAGTTAAAACCAGAACCCAAACCGAGGAGCTGGAGGCGAAGGTGAGGCCACAATGGAACAAATGCATCAGTATCATACATGACTCACTGTTATTCTTTAATGTGTGTTTCCATGTCTACAGATGATTTACAGTGCACCCAGCCCTCAGCCCACAACGTCTATGCCAATGTATCCCTGCACATTACAGCTCACAACAACACAGTTTACGACCCGAGCAGACGGAGCCGCAGAAGCACAGATCAATGAAGTTTATGTGAGAATGTGAAGCCAGGACGAAGCATCGACCGACTTTTATAACTGTTTTGTTTTGGGCCAAGATCGTCCCGTAAATCATCTCATCATCAGTCTGAAGACCGAAATGGAACATCGAATGAACCGATATCTTGGAACCACAGACAGTTGATGGAGCTAGAGGTGCGCTCATGATCATTTCCTGTTTGGAGCGCGGCGGCTAGCAGGTTAGCTATGTCCAATTATATAAACAGGCTATGCTTGGAACCGATATCCGATCCATCAAAATCGGTGCATCCTGCTCACAACTGTTATGCAACAACAACTGCATATTTACACATTTGAATGAAAGACTCCAAGACTAAACAATTATGTCTGACTCAATTTCAAAAAGAATTGTACAAGAAAGTTGATGGTAAACAGTCACCCATTCACACCACACCACCAGTGGCGAGGGGGTTTAAGTGTCTTGCCCAAGGACACAATGACAGCGTTCATGTGTGGGAGCTGGAATTGCACCGTCAACCTGTGGATCGGTGGATCTGACTGCTCTACTTCACAACAGTGGACAGTTGCTCTACCGACTGAGCCACTGCGGCCCCAGTTTAGGAGCTTAAGGTCAGAATTCTGTAGCTGCTCAAGTGTCTGCAGAAAGTGGTGACTTTACTCAGCCCCAAAAACATGAAATAGGATCAAGTTTGTGGAGCCAGTCCTCAAAAACATAACGACACGGTTCAACATGTGTGGATCCTGAGTGTGGGGTATTTATTTCAAAAACAGTACATCTGCCCAGGGACGGGTCTACGGGGGGCAAAAGGGGCTTTGTAACCTCATTTTAAAGTGTCTGCGGCCTCATTTCAGCACGTAACGTTGGCGTGTTGTTTGCTCCTGTTTGAAACTGAACGCTCCCTCCGTCTGGACTGGACCCGGCCCTGAACCTGCCATAGAGTTACCGTCTGAATGCCCCCTACAGGTCAGAGGAAGAATCTTTAAACACAACAATAGAGAGAGTGAATATAAAAATACACTTTTATTTATTGCTCAAGTTATTCAAACAAATATAAAATAAATACTTTATATATGCACAACAATGTAAAACAAAAAGTGCCCTTCATTTCTGTGACATTGGAACCTCAGATAAGTTAAGTTGTGGATTCATTTTCTTTCAGTTTTTATAAACATTTTGTACTATTTTTATGTTGTTGGGTTTTTTTTTTTGGTTTTTTTTGCCAAATGCCGAACGCTAAGGCACAGCAATTCAAACCTATTTTAAAATGGATGGAGGCCCGACGATGCTTTTTCCAGTTACTCAGTCCAGGGGGCGCAGTGGAGCCTGTCCAAACACCTGGAGCACAGCTGTTCTCAACCTGCTCAGTAACAGCTTAAGACAGAAATGCATCTTATTACATTATCACCTAAAACTCAAACTTCTCAGAGTTTTTCTTCCATTCAGTTTTCTTAAAGGTGCAGGGATATCCGCTACCTGCTCCTCGCCTCTCCACAGAGCTGGTGTGTAACCTGGGTGCTTGTACATGGAGATCGATAAGTTTAATATGATTCAAATTCCAAATATTCCAGGCAAAGCAATAACATCTCATGCAGTTGGGGACCTTCCTGTAGAAAAGTTACACAGTGCATCTTTAAATTAGAAGGGAGCCAAGCTAGCCATTAAGCTAACCATTAAGCTAACCATTAAGCTAACCATTAAGATAACCATTAAGCTAACCATTAAGTCCCATAGACTGATTCATCTGTGGCGTCTCAGGTCAGGACAGACGGAACATTAATGAACATTAACATTTGACAAACTAACATTCTAAAACAGAGACGATCTGATCGATCAACTGAGACAGAACATTCAACTGCTGAATGAAAATTCATGCTGAGGTGTTCTACATGTATGTCTATGGCCAAATGTTCAGCAGTTACCAAGGTGATGCAGTGCAAACATTAGCAAACACTACCCAAAAAGTTTTAAGATCGTCTGAAAAAAAAAAAAATCCCAAAGTGATTTGAAGAGCAGATTTTCAGGAGCCTGTGGTCAGTCCGAGCTCATGGTCCTGTTTAGGAGTTTGATTTTAAACAAAAAGGCTTCAGACAGAGCAGTGCCTCTAGTTTGCATCACACCCCCAGAGAATGTTGATGACGTCAGCTGGAAAAAGGAAAAAAAAGTTCTAAACAAATATAACCTCGATCTAAAGATGCCAGAGGTGCAGAGTTGCCAAGAGCAGTCCCAGTGTGAGCCAGAGCCGTGCCACTGGCTGTGACGCATCATTCCGCCTATGGGCTTCTATCCTGGGCTCTGGGACGTCCGGAGCTTTCAGCAGATACTGTTTCACCACTTTAGAGTAGCCCTGCTCTTGGGACTCGCACTCGTAGTTGCCGTAGTCGTCCTGAGTCATGGTGGGGATGAGGTGAAGACACTGGGACCTCATCTGCAGACAGGGGCTGTGGTGGTGCCCGTTCTTCCATCTGTACTCTGCGTGGTAAGAGTCTAAGGGACAGGACAGGTAAAAGGGCACGCCCAGAGACACGCTGTGAACGGAGGGAGAAGTCTGTGCCTCCCGCCGGGAACGCGCCTGCGAGTCTGAAAAAGAAACAAAACAAAAACATTAAAAGTCCCAAGTCCCAATCATAAACTGAACCTCATCCCAATGTTTGAAGTAATGTTTGAATTTAACCCTGATAAAACATAAAGAGCCTCATTTACAGCGACAAAACAGCAGCAGCCAGGCCCGTCAACAGAAATTTAGGGGCCCGGGGCAAGAAGCCTCACATGGGCCCCCCTCTTATATAAATGAATAGAAAGAGGGTCCAATTCTGGGCCCCTGTCGACTCCCCTGTCTCTGATGACATGGGCCAAGATAACAAGGGCTGATGGGGCAGTGTGGGGTACTTTGCTGTGCCAGCCCCACACTGTCAGGTCAGTAGAGCAGTTTCTCTATCGCTCTGATATTGATCTGCCTGAAAAAAAGCACCATTTTTACCTCGTGATGGACAGATGTTGGGGTTTCCAGTCATTACATTCTGAATGTCACCTCTACAAAACAAAAAAAGATTGAATCAATGCATTAAACGTGATTGTAAAGTGCGTTTATTCAGAGGAGCACTCACAGAGCGGCGGCGGTGCATCGGGACGTATCTGTGGACCAGGAGCAGTAAGGATCCTGAGCCAAAACGCAGTCCTGACACGACGAGCCGTACTCACACCTCTGCAGGTCCATGGTCCTAATGGAGTCTGGAAACCCAACAACCAGTTTCCTCTGGACACACAGAACACGACCATCAAAAGACCTTCAAATACCTTCTTTGGTGGAACTTGGTCATAAAGTTTAGGCTCAAACTGAACAGAATCAGTGAGAAAATCATAAAACACAGCTCTTGTGGTGAAGCAGGTGAGACTTTTACTTCTGATCAGTGATAAACACCGAATAAAGAGTGAAACAAACATAAAGCTGTTTTAATCCTGTTACGTCTTTACTCTATAATTTAAATGCAACTCAAAATAAAAGTATTCTAAGTATTCAGAACGCAGTCCTCTGATTGGACCATGTGCCAGAACAGGTTCCAAAATACATTTTAAGTATTCAGTGTTCTGTAACTAAATACATTTTCTTTAGTATTCTTCCATCACTGATCATATGTCATGTTTGAACTTTGACCTTTTTTTCTTTTTATCTTGTTTATTTCACAGTGTCCATGTTTCTGTTACTTCAGTTTTATGTAACTTATGCCCATTGTTTGTTTATGAGTTTTTCATGTTTTCCAATGGGCTTTTTAACTAAAATGGCAGATAAACTAACCTGAGTCTGTAAATATATTATAAATGTAAATATAATTGCCTGTGAGGACTTGTCTACTAAGAATTGTCATCTGGAAAGAGTTTTGTCAGTTTTGTCAATTTAACAAAAAATCCAATCCAGTGTTTGAAATGTTTTAATATGAGACTTATTCTGTTTGTCCTCATTGGCTAAAGATCCTACAGCCGCCCATTTTGTCTGACCATATACTCTACCTTCTTGGAGTCCAGTTTGATTGAGAGGATGGCGGAGCGACTTGGAGGCTGAGTTTCCAGGATGACGACTGGCTTTGGCCCCGCTTCCAAGACCTTGTGGATCTTCCCAGAATCTGTAAAAATAGTGCAACCTTTTGCCTCATGTGCGTATTTTTAGCTTATTGTTCTGTTGATTAAACAAAACAGGAAGGAGACCAGCCAAACAGGGAAACACTTCACAATCCACCACAGGCTGCGCCCAAACCAAAGGCCGTACCTGTGGCTAAAAGGAGCACGTTGTACACGTTGTTGTCTGCTCCTCGAACTTGATCCACAGTGATCTTGGTGTAGTTGTAGCTGCTCACGTAGAACGGGGCCTTATAGTGAACAGAGTGGACCCAGGATGCCATCTCAGGGTGGTCCTTCACAACGCTCACAGTGGCCAGAGGTAGAGTCCTGCTGTTTTTTACACACTGCAGAAAAACAGGAGGAGGAGGGGGAGGAGGAGGAGGAGGACATTACACTTGATTTATCAGTATGTCCGTGGGGGGTTGAGACGCTAGTGCAGGAGTAAGCAAACCCCAGCAGAACTGCAGTTAGTGAGCGGATGGTGTAGGGTCAGTCATGCTTAACAAAAACACAGACTCAGTGTTGGACTAAACTGTACCTGCCGACAATAAACTCACTTTTACTGCACTATAGAGACTGGCTGCACATCAGTGGCACTGCAGTGGTTCCCAAAGTGGGGCTGGTGCATCTAAAGGTTTAAAGTAGAGCTGAAGTCTGCATGTGGATTATATCTCCATAATCCAGTACACAAACTGAGGCTGCTTGAACAATTTTTTCTGTAATTCAATGGGATACAAGATTTGTTTCTATAATAAAAATGATCATTTTCGTCAAGCCAAAACCCAAGATATTTACAGGTGGTGACTCTTTCAGTTGATGTACCTTTTATTGTATACAGATTTGTAGCTTGCACGTCACTTAAATGTTTTTGGAAAAAAAAAATCATATACTTAGTTGCATTCAATAATAATTTAAGAGGGAATTTTAAGGGAATTTTGGATTTCATTAAAATCTTGCAGCAGTTTTAAAATGGCCTGACCAGCAGAGGGAGCACTTGCAAACAAAACAGCATCATCTGCATATAATGTATGAGGCAGAGGGAGCACTTGCAAACAAAACAGCATCATCTGCATATAAATGTATGAGGCCTTCTCTTAAATTGTAACCAATGGAATTAATAAATATAGTAAAAAGTAGGGGGCCCAGGATTGAGCCTTGGGGCACTCCTTTACTTAAAGTTAGAAAATCTGATTTAAACCCATTGGCTACTACTGCCTGGGTTCTGTTTGAAAGATCATTTTGGACATGAAGCATAGTCAAATCCAATTTGCTTCAGATGCTTCAAGACAACTCCATGATCCACTGAAACAAAAGCTTCAGTTAAATCAGTAAACAGAGACACACAATCTACACAAGTCATCGAGGGCTGAAAAAATGTCAAATAACACAACAAACTTTTGAAATGAACCAACTTGTCCCTTGCAATTACCACCATCAACTTTCCTTTGCCGAAACTGACACGATGCAAATGCAAACACATGAAGAGTGTGTGCTTCAAGCGAGACCACAGTTTTAACCACATTTAAATGTGACTTTACACTAGAGGTCTGCTAACAGGAAGGTTGTCCTATTTACAAGCAAGATTTAAATCAGTCAAAATGAGAAGTTATACAAACAGAACTGAATATGACATTAACACAGTTCTTTTTATAGGCTAGAATGCAGAACTTACGCGCCCTGGTCGAGGAGTAGGAATCGTTTTATTATAGCCTTTAAATGTGGACTTCTCGAAAACATCTTCAATCATCCCAATAGTGTAGATGCAGACGGCTGTAGAGTTCCTATGAGAAAACAGAAGCAATTTAAACATGTATAACTGTATGTTCATGTTTTTATCATGACATCAGTGTGAAATCTGACTGAAGTAAAGACAATAAACGATAATATTAAAACCAAACCATAAAACAGAATTATCCACAGAACTATTCTAAATCTACAAAATTATTAAAAAACATGAGCTACAGTAAAAAAAACAGCAGGATGAAACACTTAAATAATGAGTTTGTGTCACAGAAGTTCAATCTTCTACAATTCAAATCTTCTCGTATTGTAAGAAAATGACCAAAATCATTCAATGGTTCAGAAAGAAAAAGTCCCCACGATAAATACTGACCCCTAAAAGGTGTTGTTCCATCTGTCACTGAACGAGAATATGTACTAGTAATAATAAGTGTTAATAAGTAATAAAAATAAAGGAAAAAAACATTGAATGAGATGTGTCCAAAGGTTTGGCTGGTTGTGTACGACAAACGATTATTTTGTTCATTAAATTAAAATGACCTAATGATAAAAACCACAGAACGACACATCTGATTCTCTGCCTCTGGCTTCTCCATAGCGGCAGTTCACCGTAGCAAGCAGCGGATTTCTGTTTAAATGATTTTATTTTTAAAATTTTAACACAATATTTTTGACCTTCAGTGAGTTCAAAGCAGTGGGCGGAGACATGAGGCACAAAGGCTCTAATGCAGGACAAAGGAGGATTACTCAAAATATAACTCTGAGCTAATGAGGGAAAAACACTGTAACATGGCACAAAGCTGCTTTTAATGTTGGGCAAATGTTTTAATGTTTGAAATGGACTTGAGCAGTTATTTGTTTTTGTTTGTATTGTTCTGTATTTCAACCATAGTCTGTATAAAGAAGTGGACTAAGTGAGTGTGACGTCACCCACAGCGTTCGGCTCCAAATGAAGCTCATCGAGGCCAGAGCAGGTATAGGGACGATTTGGAGCTGAGTTCTAGATTTGGAATTCAGACCACGAGTATCATAGCAACCAAAGAGCCAATCAGGAGTGAAGCTACTGAAGGTAACATCTCTTCCCGCCCGCACCACTGGTTTAGCAGGGAGCGGGCGTTTAGTAACGCTTTGATTGGCAGCGATCAAACCTGTTGCTAACGCTAGCGGGAGCGACCTCGGGGAAAGAAGGCGCCTGATTTGTCTGTTATTAATGTTCATATGTTGATTTACAGACACAATAGTGAAATAAAAACCCCAGGATCATGTAGAGGGTTAATACGAATATTTAAGACCAAAATGAATGATTATAAATGAAAATGAAATGAAATAAAAGCTGAAAAAGTTGATTTTCCATAACATGTCTGCTTTAAGAACTATGCAGAAACAGCATTCGTGTAGACAGCAAACTTGAGGTCACAACTTGTTAATTTTGTCAGCAGGTTCTAGCCTAGCACTGCTGATGAAGGAACAAAGTGCCTCACCAGTTGCTTGTAAAAATGGCATAGACTCTTGTGTTGTTCCAGTTGCTATCATGAAGCACATAAATGTCTTGGAGGCGATTGAAGTAAAGTGACTCCTCTGGAAAACCACACACGAGTCTGGCTTTGGTGAACGTGGTCCACGTGTTTTGAAAGAACCGCTTAGATCCTCCTTCATCCACCTGAACACACAAGTATAAAAAACACACAAAAGAATCAATATTTTTGGAGTAAGCACATTTGTTTATAGTCAAAACATTCAGACCCAACCAGAGTCCTGTGGCTGAGCAAACAGAGCAACGAAAAGTTCAATATTTCACATAAAAAACTAAAATTCAAAAGGATTTCTATACATTACACTCCAAAAATAAAAGATTAGATTTTTAGATTAGATTCAATTTCTTCACAAGCAAGAAACAGGAGCACCTAAAAATACAAGGGCAAGAATTCAAACTTTACAGATAAACTTAAAAACTGCTAAAACATTCCCCCTCCAGACTCTACTTAGTCATGTACAAACCTCCCGAGAACTGCCCAAGTTTTATGATTTTACTGAGATGCTTTCAGTCGTATGAACAGGCTTTGGTGGTTTAGTCATTACAGGTGATTTTAATGTGAATAATGTGTTTGACAGAAACACTAAAGAGCTCAGTGCTGTCCCTGAAACCTTTGGTCTGACTTGGCATGTCAGCAAACCCCCACCACATCAGAGGGCACAGCCTGTACCCACCCACCCTCTAGAAAGGGCAAGTGAACAACCCCTTTGATGATTTCCAGTCCACAGCACTGAGACTGCTCTTATCAAGGTGACAAATGACATCTGTCATCAAAGTCCCAGTCTTGATCCTGTCAGATCTGAGCGCTGCCTTTGACACTGTGGATCATGGGATCCTCTTACAGAGACAGAGGGCTGGGAGGGCCATCTGTGGTACTGCACTAAACTGGTTCAGGTCCTATCTAGAAAACAGGAAGTACTTTGTTGTAATTGGAAAATGTGTCTCAGATAAAATGTCCCTGACCTGTGGGGTGCCCCAGGGGTCAATCCTGGGACCCCTGTTGTTCAGTCTCTACATGCTGCTGTTAGGTCAGTTAATACACAGCAATAATGTGTCCTACCACAACTATGACACTCAGATCTATGTCTCACTGCAGCAGGTGAATCTGGACCAGTGGATTCACTCTGACACTGCATCAGATCAGTGTGTGGAGGCAAAACAACTGTCTCCAGATAAACTCAGACAAGACTCAAGTCATCGTCTTTGGCCACAGAAACATAGAGAAAGTGTCAGCAGTCACTCTCTAAAACCTCTCTCTCTAAAACCTTCAAATCAGGCTAGTCTTCCTGAAGATGTGAGACAGGCCTCTAGGCTCCAGGCTCCAAACGGTTCTGTTTAGCTGCATGTGACTGAAAGGGTTTCATTCTGCCTCTTCTCTTCTAATGTTCATTTTATGTTTTGTTTGTGTTGTGATTTTAATGTCTTTCTGTAAAGCATTTTTAAGTATAGCACTATTGGTACAAATTTGCCTTGCCACTAATACAGTTCCAAAGGCCGTGATGTCATTTGCATAAGCTCTACTGAACAACTACAAGACAGAAACGTTTAATGCCGTACTGTGGAATATTCTAGCCAAAGCTCCGTGGAGGTGGCACACAGAGAGTTACACAGTGCAGCATATGCATTCATTTCCCTCCTCCGTCAGCATTACACATAGACTTGTTTTGGATGGGCAGTGTTCAGTCTGAGTCTCTCCAGTGAATGAGGCGATGTCTCGTTCTGTGGGAGTGGCATGACGACACTGTGTAACGTTCTCCTGAGGCCCTCTGTGGTCACGTGACCCACCTTACACACCCGCGCCACCCTCGAGATCCAGTGGTCAGCTTCAGGGTTGGTGTCGGAATTCTTCTCTCGAAAAAACACATAGATTTTCTCATTGTCGGGATCGTTCTCCCGTTTCACCCACGAGGACCCAATAAATGTGGGCTCTGCGACAGAGAGACGAACAAAAACATCAATTTCATGTCTGTGCAGATTAAAGACGTCCATATCACACTGTCTTCTGATCTGTTCTGATGTTTCCTCGTCACAAACAGACCTGGAGTTGTGTTTTGTTTCATTCACACATGTTTAACACACAAACCCTGCAGATTTAGGCTGAGTTCTTCTCTCAAACTGAAAACACTCTGTTCCACCTTGTGATGTCATCATGTGGTAATACAGGAAGCACCACTGTGTTTTTAAACTCCACACACCTTCACTAGAATCATTTGGATGAGTTCAGCCCTGGAGTTGCCAATCTCTACTGAACTAAAGGTAAAAGGAGCTGTTCACTTGAAAACTACCACTTCATGACATCACAAGGTGGAACAGAGCGTTTTGAGCTTTGGAGATGTAGACAGACTAATAATAAGGTGTTACTCAAACATGTGTGAATGAAACAAAACACAGCTCCAGGTCTGTTTTTGAGGAGGAAACAGCGTTAGAACATGACTTAAAGCTACAGGAGTCAGTGTGATACAGGAGCTTTAATGTGGCAAAAATCATCCTCTAGAGCTGCTAAATTAATCCCAATAAAAGTCTATATCTGCTGTTTAAACAGTCCCCGTCCAAAGCGTCTAATTAGTCTAATAGTCTAATTTGCTGTCTTTTACCTTAGCACCTTTTCTGTTTCTGGTTTAGTCTGTGGGGTCTGGGGGATACAGGGGGGTAGTACAGATAGACCAGAATGCACCTGGGTGAGCGTACGGAGGAGAGGCAGGAGGCCTGATCATGTGACCTCGTTTGTCTGTTTGCTCACTTGGAAAGGAAACCTCTGGACCTGGACATTCGTGTTTTACTGCATAAACTAAAAGTGCCAAAGTGATTATTTGAGTTCTGTTTAGTCTTAAATTTTCTCACTCTTTTGTTTGTGAGTTTTCATTCCCAAAAAGTCGCTACAGATATTTTAACATGTACCTAAGACCCAGTTGTTGTACATCGAAACACGAGTTCTTCTGCCAGCGGTCCTCCTGAACTGCAGAGACCTCCCATCTGTGTCGGACGGAGCGGCAGCGTAAAGGTCCCCCTCTGAGAACATAGTAACCATAGTGTTTGTATTATTTAACAGGAAGCAGATGGCTCGCTCCACTACGACACATGACTCTCTCATTATGTAATTGAGCTCAGTCACACTTCCAGTCCTGTTTTTATGACGGCGAAGGTGCTGATGCAGATAACGTACCTACGGCGAGAGACAGAGAATTCTGGGAGTATAAGACCGGAGAGATTTCGGAGCCATCAGAGGTCTGTGGTGAGGCGCTTTGTGAAGAAGGCTGCGAGACGACAGTGACAGATGTTATTCAAAGGTGAAATGCACTTTGACCAGCGAATGAGTGAAAACCACAGCGGTCCAGCCCCTCACCAGTGTCCAGCATTGTGGTCTCTGTCCATTTGTCCCACACACAAACACACCATCATCCAGCTCCTCCATGACGGTGATGATGTTCTGACATGAATCCTACAGACGCAAACACTCAAATATCAAGTCTTAGTGCTACGATTATTGTGAGAAGCAACAATACGATTTCACCATTGTCCCAAACAACGGTGAAATCTATCATTTCCCTCTGGACTAGACAAAAAAAACCC
>KN476903.1:0-33490 GCA_000787095.1 Periophthalmodon schlosseri | reverse complement strand
ATCGGCACTTCCGACCTCCTCTAGTTAATGAAACAGTTCAGCCATAGGGAGTAGGTTTAGCGAATCTATATAACAAATCCATATGAAAATCAATGCAGACTTGGAGGCAGATATTTTGATGTGGCAACCCCAGGAAAGGAAAATCTCAAATGGATTATCTAAAAACCTGGTTAAAGTCCTGCTGGATAAAACCATTACTGCCGCTGGTTGTGACTTATATGATGCCCGCCAAAATGATAATGTTCCAGAACAGAATTAGAAGTTAACACCAGTCTCACTTGTGACATTATTTGAGCTCTCCATTCTCTTTAATACACTGTGGTCCTTTCAGGTGTTCAGATGCGAATGAGGAAATACCTTTGTGCACCAGGAAGTCTCGTTAAAACAGCCCCAGTACAGTGCGGTCACCACATATAAGTGTGACTAATGACTTGGCTCCCACGCTAGGTCGCTCTTTATTTTCTCATCTTTCTGTAGCTTCCTCACCCCTTCCTCTCCTTCTTCTTCTTTCTCCCCTCCCTTAGCCCTTTGATTTTGTAGCATTAAAACTAGACTCAAAGCAGCGCACGGTCAGCGAACTGTGAGTAACTGGCCTGTGATGCATGACTATAGACGTTCCAAATAATGAGTCAATTAAAGTAAATTATACATGTTTAGTGTGGCCGCAATTACTGTGCTTCTATCTCTCTACCTTTTTCTGCACGCTCTTTTGTAGATGCCATTTTCTTTAGCCTCTCTCTTTCTCTCCTGTTTTGTCATCCCCTTGCCACCCCTGTGTCCTACTTCTCAGGGTCTCATGGTGAGTCTTTGTCTAATTACCATGCTAGCATTTAATTGGAACAGCGTACACAAACACGCGAGTGACTGACTGAGCAGGGTGCTTTGCATAGACACACAACGCACTAATGCAGCTGGCCGATTGGATACGCATTACACACCCAAGTTAACACGCTCCAGTTGATCTAATACACCATAGTAATACAAAGTACACACTGAGGTTAGGTAAAGTGGATTCAGTCCAGGTTGTACAAAGTGAAGGCATGTTTGTGACAGTCAAATCTGATTTTGGCCTTGTTATCTATGACGGTAGCTTCTCTCCTCGGTGTTTCTTCTCATAAGTGCAGGTGAAATAAAAACAACAAAAGAACAAATAAAACAACATTTTAAAAGCCCCATCGTGGAACTTTTTAGTCACTATTTTGATTATGGCTGTTTTTATTGCGCTAAAAACCCTGTTCATTACTGCGAGTGGGCTTGCATCCCCACAAACCTGACTCAAACGGCTTGGAAGAGGTAGAATTTATCTCTATGGAAGTATGGTTTGAACTTTTATTTCCATGGAGTTATGCAGGTGATGTTACACCACTAAAATGTTACACAGTGTTGCTTTGAATATTCTTGTAGTATTGACTTTTTACTGCCTTTTTGTATATGTTCACAAAATATCTTAAAGTTAACTTACTAACTTAGTGAGAATTTTACATCTTTGCTTTGTGTGGCAGAATGTAAATGTTTGTTGAATTGTATCTGACCTATGCACCCATTTGTCATTTATTTCATGTTTTTTTCTTTATTTTGTTCTCCTCCTCAGTGCTGCCCAGCCATACATGTGGAACCCCAGGCCTCATCCCAAATGGAGTCATCCATGGCTCGCGTTACAACATCGGGGACAAGATCCGCTACACCTGCGAGTCGGGCTACGTGCTGGAAGGACACAACATCCTCACATGTATCGTGTCGGCCGGCAGCGGGGCTCAGTGGGACTTCCCCTCTCCGTTCTGTAGAGGTAAAAGACCTGTCACCATGTATGGACTGTTAGAATGAGCCAGTGTCCCCTGAGTAAGAATCAGGGCAGGACAATAAACCACATGTTTACCTCTGCTCATGTGTGCATTCAGTGTCAACAATATAGATTCATCAACTTTACTGTATTTGCAAACCATTTGGAGAGCCTGGTTTTGGGGTTGTGGATGTGAATGTATTATATTGCTTTCATACCGGGAGTTATTAGCAATATTTTAAAATAAACCTAATGGAGCTCAGGGTTGAATGTCAAAAAATGTTATAGGAAAAATCTGATCACAGTGCAAAATGTCAATTAAGATATATCAGCCAAAATAATATAAGAAAGGAACTTTGGACAAAGCCGATAAGCTGCTGGATCACGACGGATTTAACGAACTTATCACTATATTGTGTCAACGCTTTTTATTGAATAATGAGTTTAGTACTTAGCATCTTAAAATCTCCATTAATTTAACATTACACTAACTGAAAATTCTATGAGATGTGACGACACAATACCAAGCTTTGTTGTGTTTAGAGTTGAATTGTTGCAGAAAAATGTCATTTTAGCCATTTCATGTTTTACAAATAAGACCCAGTTCAGACCACTATATCTATAATAAGTGATTAGATTCAAATACTGTAGTGTATCTCATGATAAACACTTACCGAAGAATGTAGGTCGAAGGAAAGAGAGAGAGTTGTTAACACATCGAGACCATTGAAATAGTTTGGTTCATGGGAATAGAGTGACCTTATCTGGAGGTCACAGTCATGGGATATACGTGAGACTGTGGTATATTGATTATCCTTTAAGCACAGCGAGGCCTGGCCTTAACTACAACCACAAATCATTCTTTAAAAAAATCAGATGGGCTGAAAAATCCTCAAGCAAAGCCCTTCTAATGGTTCATTACTTTCCACAGGAAAACAGATTTTCCCAGTTTACACCACCAGGGCCAACTGAGGGAGCTGCGCCGTACAAGCTTTCAGGATCAGGAGAAATAATGCCTTAGGAAGTCCTTTTGTCTGGTACATTCTGTCTCTTTACCATCTGAATCATGAGCAAGATGTATTTTTGTGAAAACCAACTTATGTGAATACTGCAAGTAAATCAACAATATATTTCAAAGTATTAAAAAGGGGTTTGATACTTTGTAAATATAGTAATGTTAGAGGAAATCTTATAGCCAAATAGTATCCACAAAAGGCATATCAAATAGGATATTTTCTTTCCAGCATTAAGGGCAAAATATTTGTGGTGTTAGATGTAATCGGTGCTTTATAAATTTGAGCCTTTATATGACACTACATGAAATAAATGCTGTGATAAAACACATTGGTCCTAAACATGTTCCCCTGTTCCTCTCTTGTTGTGTGTGTGCAGCTGAGGGGGCATGTGGCGGGACATTGCGAGGCACAGCAGGCTCCATCACCAGTCCAGGATATCCCACCGAGTACGACAACAATCTGGACTGTACCTGGTCCATCCTCGCTGAGCCGGGGGACACCATCGCACTGGTCTTCAATGACTTTTTTTTAGAAGACAAATATGATTTCCTGGAAATCAGTGGGACAGAAGCACCCAGCATATGGTAAGGTCAATTTCACTCATGGCCAGATGTAAAAGGGGGCTATAAACAAACTAGACACAAGTGATATGATTCACAAATAAAATGAGTTGATTCTAAAATGTAAACAGGCAGTTCCACACACACATTCTCAAAGCATCTGACACACTCACTACTTTTCAGGATTGGCCTTGAGGCTTTGCTTTTCTTTGGTTGACTTCTTCACTTTGCACACAGCAGCTGTTTCCACGTCTCCCAACATCAGTGAGAAATATTCATATTAAAGCCAGAGAAGGCGTTTTGAGGGGACAGATACTAATACTGATTGATGGGTGGTTCAGAGGAGCTGTTGATTTTGAAGATTTATTCGAATCCCACAGGGGACAGGATAAATGATTGTGTTTTCTTTTCCTTTTAGTGGCTTCTTCTTATCACTTTGTACCCACAAACACAATGAGAATGTAGAACACAGTCCATTAGATTATTGCACTTTTTTTTAGAAATGATTTTGTTCTAAGGAGCATAAAAGAGGTGGGATATCTTATTTGACAATATTAATTCACACCAACAAGCAGTGGGTACTGTAAAAATCAAATGAAAAATCCTAATTCATTTCTAATATCCATGTGCTACTATGTAATTCAGTACAGCGTTATATGCACTGCGCCTCCCTGATATTGTCTTACCTACAGGCTTTAAAAATGTGTGTTTTTTGTCTGTTACCGTAAATACTCTGCAGTTCTGTCAAAGCCTTGATTTGTCTGTCGTCATCACGCGTACAAAATGGTGATTGTGGGCAGCTTGAGAAGCAGAATGGATGCCCGGACAGATAAATAACTCAAGTAAAGGAGGTGTGGTGGAGCAGATGGAAACAAAGGAATAATGGCACGTTTAGTGCTGTCATGAGGCGAGCCTATATACATGAGCAGAGGCATTCTCACGAGGCTGTGTGTGTATCTGTGTATGTGTCAGCTCTAAGTGCCCTCCTCTCTCTCACATGTCCACACTCCTGTCTGTGTGACAAGACTCAAGGACCACTGTCGGCCCCTCCTCTGCAATGCAGGGGCAGATGGGAGTGTGCTGCTGTGTACACCCAATGAGCGCCATGGCTGCTGTTGTTGCATTGCCTTGACATTTCTCACTGTCACATAAATAAATGCTTAAAGGTTAGACTATTCAAAACGGCTGAGCACTTAAATGTTGTATATTGAAACTGGTAATGAATGATTTTAGATTCAATCAGTTACTGCAGGTCTAACAATCACCACCAAAGTCAGTCATGTGAAAATAGCTGTCTCTAAACTGCTCTGACTATTTATTTTTCCATGTATTTTCTTGTTGTAATTATCTGACTACCACATGGAGAAGTACTGGATTACTAGACTGTAACTTTATATTAAATTGAAATACATTTTAAAAAGCAGTTGAGGGCACTGGCAAAAAGTAAATGGGTATGTGTGAAATGAGTTATACCAACAATTATAAGACAACTCCTTCCAGACAGACCGTGGCAAAGGTATTTCTTATGGCAATTTCCCCTTCAGATAGGAGCATACATCTAATAGATTGTGTTAAATCCCAAATGGATTTGTGCCAGCAGATCTATGAGACCTAAGTACATTTCTCCAGAGGAGGGATTAGGCCATGATTGACATTTTCACTGAGGCTCAGGGGCAGGTCATTGTAGCAGTGACTGACACCTGACAGGACCACTCTGACGGCTTCTTCCTGTTTACCAAGAACTTTCTCTGATTGGCTGTCCCAGAAGCAATTTCCTGTTTCATGTTCCTGTCTGTTAGCTGACAGGTTGAATGTCAGGTTGAGTATTCGTCACATATAACCCCCTCTCTTGCCCCACCCAACACACATAAACACAAAAATGGAATTGAGATTTTTTCCATATTTTTCTATTGTTATTGTCTTCATGTCAGAATATGTTATATTCACCTTCTTTGTCCTTTAATGCATGATGTTGTTACACAGTATGACATGTCTGCCAAAGAGTGTCAGCCTTATCTCAGTACTAAAATAACTTTGGGCTTGGTTATGCTCTTGTCTGACATTAAAACAGACATAAGTAGCATAATTAACACTGATAAATAATCACATACACTGAAATCTGCATGTTGTTAATGTGTTACTGTATTCCAGTGACCTACATTTGCTGATATACATCTAATCTAGCGACAAACTATGGTTATATTAAATCATTTTATATGCTGGTGGTATCAGCATTTTCACATAATAAAAGATTCTTTTTCTTCTTTTCAGTGAACTGACTGTGACCTGTAATGTGTTATCTCTCAGCCCTGCTTATCTGTATGGTCCAAGTGCAGCAGGCCTGTGTTCTTCTGTAGCCCAACCTGCACCTCTCTGCCATCTTCTCATTCCACATGTATTCTCATCTTCTCTATTGTGTTGTGCACTCTAACTCTCCCTACAGCTATCCTTACTTCCTACTTCTTTCAGTCAGCTCTCTGCATGCTCTGTTCCTTCTTTGTCTGTCTCAATCTTTAAAAGCATAAGAAAAACCAAAACACAGTATTTGCGCCATCATCATCTTTGGCTCTATGAATTCTTAAGCTCAGGGTCATTACAGAACATCCAGTATCCATTAATCTTATTTGCTCCTTATTACCCCATTATACTATTCATCTCAATGTTAAATCAGTAGCCAGAGCTGGAAGGTGGGGAATTTGCAGTAACATCGTAGTACTAGTTTGTATGCAGATTTATAGAGCCAGTCATATTATCTTTGTACATAAAAATGAGCTGTTCGCCCTCTTCTTTTTAGACCTCTACTCTAATTGCCAATTATAAAATTAATTGAGTGAAAGGGTCACTAACCAAGTGATGTGGTGAAAATGTTAAAATAGTCTGACATTTACAAAAGTTCATACTGAATATACAAAAAACTAAAGAACTCGTAAATTGTTTAAAGTCCACAAAAATATGACAAATAATATGAAGGTTGCCTCAGAGCCAGAAAGGGTGAAATTTGCTCTATCTATCCTGTAAAGGAAAAACACAATGGAGGATATAACTTTTTTTACTTTTTAAATGTCAGCGGCAGGGGCACTTATCGGCCAATGAGAAAGTTATTAAAATGAAAATGTGTGTTCAGATGATTAATTGGTTTTGGTGGATTTGTTACTATTATTGTGAGGGTATACGAGAAAAGCATTTTCTCTCATCAGCATTTTGAACTCACTGGGTACTGTGTATACCATCATTTTTACACAAGTACTAGAGGTCTGAAGTACTCCTTGGAAAGACATAGGCTTTAACGCAGTATTTAGTAGTTACCTCCTCCTGGTGATTTTCAAGTTGCTTAACATAGTCACAAGCCATTCCTTCCAGTGACACAGAGAGCGGTGGGCCAGATGCTGTTTTTGTGCTTAGCTCCTCCAGCTCTTTCAGGGGACCCAGAGCGCTCTGAAGGCCAGATGTGAGGTGAAGGCTCTCCATCTCGTCCTGGCTCCAGCTCCAGTCTCTTTTAGTATGCGCCTCTCGCTGTGTCCCCCGGGGTGAGTGCCGGAGATGCGTCCTTACCAGATGCCACTACTACCTCCGCTGCTTTCTAAACTGCACAACAAGCTCCCACTGAGTCACTGCTGTTGCACAATCCTTTTGGACTTTCTACATGAGTGTAGTCCTTTTGACACAGCAAGTCCTACAAAGGTAGACCATTTAACTAGAAAAAGTTAATGTGTGAACTAAAAAGAAAAAAAACAAACAAAAAACACTCTTTTTCATAAACAGTATTTCCAGTAAAATAAAGTATAAATAAAAATCTAATTTGAGTAATGTCAAATGTCCAAAACATAAGTACGCCTGCATTTTTAATTACATACAACTGTATTTTGTGAAAACACATTAGGAATCTACACGTGGTAATAGACCAGTCTACAAGTAATAGAGCCATGTAAAATAATTAACAAAAGCATCAGGTTTTCACCATCTAAAAACATTACCAAACTAAGGTATAGTGTCTAGACCAAACTTGGAGTGACTTATCCATGCGTATAGCATTCAATAGCAAGATGCTCATTTCCATCTGTTATCTCTATGCAGATAGCACAGAAGACAGTTACAAGACATTACAAAAAAGACAACACAGAACAGTAAAAGACCAGGGTTAAAATGTTTTTGGTTTAAAGTGTAATTCTCTTCTTGACAGAAGAAGACCCTTTGACAGAGAGCACAGTCTGTCTAAATGTAGTGATTTTGTGTGGTACCTCACAGTTTCCTCGAGCTGTAGCCCTGGTGCCCATCACATTCACTGTCTTTAGTTTAATGCAGTCCTTCAGTGAAGGAAGGGCGGGTCTGTGCTGAACTTCGACATAAAACATGCATGTTTTCCCTAATATTATCTTTATTAGGTTTTGTTTCTTTTTCACAAACATAATTCCAGATAAGATAAAATAAAAGGACAAGCAAGCAACTGACAATAATCCCAAGTATAATAGTCAACAATCAAGATCAAATATGTCCCATTTCTCAATTTGTGGTGATATGGCACTAAGCCAGAGATGGTCCCCATATCGCTTCATGTCTGTTTCTTGTTCATAGTGTCCAATCAAACACGCTCCATTTTACAGATATCATTTCACAAAGGCAGTGTTCAAAATTTGGGGGTGTGGTGGATTTCCATGTCAACAAAATACGTTTAAAGTCTCTGGAATAACACTTTTGTGACCCAAAAAGTAAATATTTGTGGACAAAGCCCAAAAAGATGACCAAGTGTTCCTTCAGCACAGGGACATTTATGACACTGGGAAGACACTGTTGGAAACATTTCATTAAATTTTGTTTTAGAATAGTGCAACCTGTATACCACCTTGAACTGGATAAGTCGATAACAACTGTTAATGGAACAAGAATGAATCTGCGCTAAAGCTTTCTCCCAGAGTTCAACTGATATATCTAAATTTAAGCCTTTAAGCCATGCTATCCGCAAAGGTTCCGTGGAGACAGAGGTAGTGAAACAGTCCACAAATTGACAAATTGAGAGATCAGATGTTTAGAATCAGGGGAGAACTGCAGTTTGTCATAACGTTTGTGAGAAGGCAGGATGGATTCATAATGCTCATATGTCTGTTTCACATAGTGCTGAATTTGAAGGTAGCGAAAGAAGTGTGAAATGTGGGAATATTATATTTATCACATAGTTGGGCAAATGAGGCAAATTGACCATTGACATATAAATCAGTCAGAGCTGCAATACCCTTCTCTTCCAAGTCACAAATGTTGCATCTAACTGCCCAGGTCTAAATTGAGGATTTTGGCAGATTGGAGTATGTAGAGAACCTTTAGGGACCTGATTCACAGTTTGAATCTGTTATAGTATGCGCAGGGAGTTCTTCAAGATATTTTTTTTTTCTTAAAGGGCTTATCTAAAGGTGGGTCCGAAAACAGAAGTGAACACAGTGAAATATTATCAACATCAAAAGCCTCAAGTTTAACCCAAGAGGAAATGTCTTTCTGTTCCTCCTTAACCATGAGGTCTGCCCGTTTCCGGTAGGTGATCACTCTGGAATTGGCTGCCCAATAATGTTTAATTGGGAGCCAAAGACTTTCTTTGTCTGTCAACTTTTGAATGTGAGCTTTAGATATCTTATGAGACCCCACACAAAAGGCATGATAGTAGATTCCTTTTTTGCACTTAGATAAATGGCTAAATTTGGAAATAAATATAAAAATCTTGGTAAACTAACCATTTTGATTGCATTAACTCGTCCAATTAAAGTAAATGGCAATATCCTCCAAGCCTCAATATTGGTTTTAAGTTTGTCCAGTAGTTTGCCCAAATAGTTGAAATAATCGCTTACCATCTAAATGGCTAGTGTCTAGAAATATTTGTTGTAAACTGTCCATCAATGGCATGAATTCACTTTTTCCTCAGTTTATAGTACATCTGTCCAAATTAATTTACATAATCTAGTAGTACAGGAATGGATGTTTTTGCATCAGCCAAACATATCAAAAGATCATCTGCATACAATGTAGCATATGTCTCAATTCCACCGATTGCAACACCCCTGATGTCTGGATTTTCACAAATCCCAATAGTTAGAAGTTCCAGTGCGATATCAAACAACAGGGGGGACAGGAAATCTCCCTGCCTTACCCATCTGCCTAAAAAAAAGGTTTAGACTTTTTCCCATTTGTAATAATAACACTAAAAGCAAACGTTTCCAGTGTTTTGAATAGGTATGGCCACTCTATGGTGTCAGAAGCTTTATGCACATCCAGAGGCACTATCACTTTTCTTGTCATTAGTATATAAAATGTTAATTTTACGAACATTACAATAAGAATATCAAACAGGGATAAACCCTGTTTGATCAGGATGTATGATGTGCACTATACACTTTCCTAATTGTGTAGCCAACACCTTTGTAACAATTTTTAAATCATTGTTCAATAAGGCAGTTGGCCTCTAATTCCGTGGATCTGCTTAATTTTTTCCCTTGTATAAAAGTACAAATATGTTTGCATCACACAGAGATGTTGGGAGTGACTTATTTGTAAAGACATGGTGCATCATTCTCAGTAGGGCTGGTTTAACACCAAAGGCCTTATAAAATTCAGGGCCATACCCATCAGGGGTAGGGGCCTTTCGAGAAGGAGAGGTCTTTATGGAAGCAAGAATCTCAGCAAAATCTGAATCCAAGTATTCCCTAGAGGTTGCATCCAACTATGGAAGAGGTAAAGGCTCAGAAAAGTTATCCAGGTCTTCTTCTGTGGCCATTGTTTTGGAGCAGTAAATATCAAAATAAAACTCCCTAAAACGTTCATTGATATCTTGCAAATCTGTCAGCACTACTCCGATTCTAGGCTTGATGTTATAAATAGCCAACTTTGTCTGCTCCCCTTCAGCTACCTAGCCAGCATTCAGTGAGGCTTTTCACCTAATTCAAAGTTTTTTCTGTTTTATTTTTAAAATAATTTTGCTATCCTGGTCCCTCAATATAGTGTTATATTCATGATGCAACTTAAGAATGTTGTTATAGTCGTATTGATGTTTGGATCTTCTATAAACCTCATCTGCAGTTTTCAGTTCTTCCTCAGTTTCTTTCAGACTGCCATACCTGGCCTTCTTACGTCTCGTCTCCAAAGAGATGATTTGTCCTCTGATGTAAACTTTCAAGGTTTCCCACAAGGCTGAATTATTGGCTTCACCATTATCACTGGTCTCGAGAAGTAAAGAGATCTACTCATTAATGTATCCGTTGAAATCGGGATCAACAAGAAAATCGCCAACAGCAAGTTTGCTTGGGAAGAGAGAGTTTAAGGGTAATTCTAACAGGGCTGTGGTCAGAAATTATTATATTGTTGTTCTACATTCAGTGTTAGAAATCAACCTGGAATCAAGTAAAAAATAGTCAATACGTATATATGACTAGTGGACATGAAAGTAAAAAGAATAATCACAATCAGATGGGAGCTGGAGCCAACAAATATCCACAGTTCTCTTTGATTTCATTAAATTAGTGTCTTGCGTCTGTACTGAAATTATATTAGGTGGTGGTGCAGTAGAAAATCTATCCAAATAAGGATGCAAATAGCAATTAAATTCACCTCCAATCAGTAAATAACTTGTATCATCATCTGGAACAATGTTACATACTCGAAAAAAGGCTGGATTATGGTAATTTGGTCCATAATCATGTGTTGTGTATCTCTGACATGCATTTCCTGCAGGAACAGTACATCAGCTTTTAATGATTTTAATGGGGTGACTCAAGCCTCACACATTCCAGGTGACCAAGGACAAAGTATCAAAAGGATTATTCATGTAGTAGACACAAAATATCAAACAAAATGCAGTTGCCTTGAAATACAAAAATACACTGTAGTGCTTATCTGGCAGTTAACAATAACAATACAACAACAACATACAATAAAAGAACACAGTCACATAGAACTTATGTGTGAACAACACCTCCACCTCAGAATTACCCTCATACTCACCAAAACGTATTTAAAAACTAAAAAGGGAAACAAGTCAGCACCTCAAAAACACGTAAATAATATTTATGTGCCAGCATTAATATTTATGTTGTAACATAGTCATTATGTCCTCCAATTTCACCTATTTAGATACTAACATTGGGATTTGAAGATGTCACTTAGTTTAAAGTTTATTGTCTACAAAAGTCTCAGCTTCAGCAGGGTTGCTGAAAGTTTTTACCTGCCCTCGGTGATGAACGTGAAGCCGCACCAGGATATAAAGAGAATGTTGGACATTTTTCTCTCGCAGTGCCTGTGCTCCATGACATCTGTGGTGTAATCGGGAAAAATAAAGATTCTCTTCCCACCGTAGTCTAGGCTGCGTTGTCTCCCAGCGCGTAGAATCTTTTCTTTTTCCTGGGCAAAGTGGACCTGAGCAATGATGGTGCAAGTTTTGGAGCCGTCAGCTCTGTAAGTGCGATGGGCCCTGTCTATGACCAGTGGCTTATCGAAGTTCTCAGCTCCGAGAAGTTTGGGAATCAAATCAGATACAAAGTTTTTTAGCTTCCCCTTCTCCTCTCCTTCGGGGATGCCCTTTATTTTTATGTTGTTACGCCTCAATCTCCCCTCTAGGTCCGAAAGCTTTGATCGCAGTGCCTTTTTTTGTTTCTGTAACTCCTCAAGTTTCTCTCTGAACTTGTTAAAACGGACATTAATGGACCGAAGGAGGCTCCTTTCTATTTTTTGCCACTTGAGTGGCAGTTTGTCCTTGTCGCTTTGCATCTCTGGGCTACGCTCATGGCTAGGCTCCCCCTGGCTAGCACTAGCAGTAGTTGTATCTGCCTGCTGCTGACATCCCTTTTCTTGGCGTTTACCAGGCATTTTCTCAGTTTGAAGTGAAAAAAATTACAGTCAAACAAACAATGCTAGTTTTAGAATAGTTCTGGAGTCATAAAAACTGGCAAATAATACTTAAAAAATAAAAGTCATACTTTGAGAAGCCCAAAAAAACCCCACTTATATTCCCTAGCCATCTCACTAGCCCCTCTAAAACATGCATTTTTAAATGTACTTTTATTCCCCCCATGTTGCACTGAATTACTTTGTGTAGGGATTGTGCTCTACAAACACATTCCCTCAATAATGATGCTGTCCCTGTGAGGGACACACCTCTGGTGAAATAAGGCATAGAGGTTTTCATTTACATGTTGTGCACGTCCCAGAGGATACCATGATAAACCTGAAGAGCAGTATGTATATGCAAACAGCACAAATGCCAAGCTAATGTCACTCTCATGGATGGAAATGACATGGATACAAGGTGAGAAAGGCCAGGGCACATCTGCATGGACCGCAGTAGGTCAGGTATAGAGTCTTATTTGTTGACTACTAATGCATTTTAACTCAATTTTGAAGTTAGGGGTTAGGAAAAAAGTATGTTTTTTCCTATGTGCTGTGTGTGTCTTGTTGTTCCCCAAATGCCTGAGGCATTTTTGGATAAACATGGTCCATTTCCATGTTTCTGGCAAAGATAAAGCTTTTTCTGTAACTAAGTGACATGCGCTGGAAAGAAGTTCTACTCATTCTTACTTGTTTGCCAGTTTAGTTCCATACACATTCCACAATCTCTTGTCCTCCTCTCTGTTAAACCACTTGCAATTCAAATGATGTTTATTGAGTAGGTGTATGTTCTGAGATTAAGACTACCCATGTACAAAACATTTGGAGTCAGCTATTGCTGTGTGCTCAAAGTTTTTGTTTTTTTTTTGTTTGTTTTTTTTTCACCATTTTTCATTTATTCACTTGAAATGTAAACTTTTTCTTGACATCAACAATGATGATTAATTGTTTTCACAATTTAGATAAATATGTTTTGCTTGAATAAACAGCAGTTATCTTTTGGAATAAAAATATTTTAAAAATTAAAAAATACAGAGGATAAGAATTTAGAACTAACCATCACACCTGTTCTGATGTTTCTGAGGTAACACATCTTTCTACAGAATTGACAAAGCTTCTTGGATGAAAGGTCAATTCCATTTCAGATTATTGGTTGCCTTGTGCTTCCCGATTAGCATCAAGTTGACATATATATTATACTTGATGCAGCCTGGGTTTGGGATTGCCAAAAGAGCACTGACCCTATACTTACGTTAACCTCTGCTGAAGTTGAATACATGCCCAATTCTGAACTAAATAGTCAAGTAAGAACCAAAAGTAAAACTAAGATCCAATATGCACAGTTGTAAAAGTCTCCCATTTTCATAAGTGCCGCTCTCCACTGGCTTCCCATTCCCACCTCTATACAGTGTCTGCCCTTCCCGTTCCTGTCCCTCATTTATCTCTATTGGTGGTGGCCTGGTGTTGTAATCCCCCACCTCATTAAACCAGTTCTCTGTGCCCCTCTATGGGTCTCTCTCTCGCTCTGTTGCTCTCTCTCTCTCTCTTTGTCTCTCTGTCTCTCTCTCTCTCTCTGTCCCTCTCTCTCTTTGTCCCTCTCTCTCCAGGTCTCTTTCCTCTCGCACCAACTGCCTGTGACCTCAGGGCACTGGCTCTGGCACCTGGTTTTCCTACATCCACTTAGTTATCTTTTTTACTTTTTTTCTTCTGGCTGCACACAGTAACTTTTGATCTCTTGAGATAACTTGGTGTGTTTAAATTATATTTAATTGTCCCCAAAACCAATTATGTATTTGATTTTTGCATTTGATTTAACCATTTTCTAGCCCATATATACCTATAATTTAAAATTGAACTGGAAATGCAGATCAGAATTCAATGTTAGAAATAGAAATTTAGAATAGAATAGAATTTTTTTCAGCTTTAGAAAGTGCCATTTTTAAATGCATTGTTTTGTGTCAGCTGAAAGGACGTTTTCATTCCGGAGCTAATTTCTAACAGATAATGATAGGGTTCAGCGTTTGTGGGTCATACGTTTGGATATTTCCTCCAAAACAGTGAATAGGGATGTGTCAGTGGGTTTCAGCTTCTTGTTATTAGTGACATTTTGAGGACTTTTCAAAGATATAATATTTTGTTTTAAATCCCTAATTGCTATGGCAACATTTCTAGTTTTTATCATTCTGAAACGCTCCATCTGAAATTATGATATCGTCAAAATCTAGAGTGTGAATGCAACCTACTGAACCTAGCCTGTATACGTCCTCAATGTGGTCTACTGTCAGCTTACCAATCCTCTACGTGGTCAGTAACAACTAGGGTCAGTCACAGGTCATTTTGTTTGCTTCAAAATCGATATATTATAAAGATATTGTCAAATTTTGGACAATATCTATAAAGATATTGTCCAAAATTTGACAATTTTGACTCAACTCTATCCCCTGCCTTTGCCTCGTAACCTCTTGTCTTCCTCATTCCACTGGGTCAGTGCACATGAATAATGGACAAGAAGAAACACTTTTATAACTTTACCCCTACATTTGATTTCATATGTTCATTTCTAACCATCTCTGGTCTTTCTCCTATCTTTCACTGCCATGGGAATTTTTAAATTAGTAATTTTTGCACCTCTTTTGGGCATGTCTTCTTAAAACATATATACTACTGCAATCTCCATAATTGCCCTTAAATTCTTGTAGATTATAATTACATTCAATTTGAGTTAAAACCTTTGGGTAATATACAGTGTGTCCCAGGTTTACAATGATAAAAGCACATTAAGACGAGGAAACTGACTGAAATTGCAGACTAAAACACCGTTTGCCGTAAACATTCCTACCAAAAACCCAGTATGACTACATAATCATTTTCACACAAATTGTCTTCGGAGGCATGCTATCAAAAATAATCATTACTTTTTAAATTTCCCTTTCATATTCCCATCCACTCTTTTTAATTAAGGCTTACTGGGCAGAATGGTTTTTGGTCCTTCTGAGACTGTAAATGAATTAATAAGTAGAGTTTAAAATGACTGCTGGTTTATATGGGTACTTGAAACTATTATTTTGCCAAAGTCAATTATGGCAAAGTTATAATGTTGGAATGAGAATGTTCAATAAACTGGTCCCATAATATCCAGGTCCTGAGCGACATTCTTTTATGTGTATGCCCTGGAATTGCTCCATAGAGGCTAATTAACACTGTTTTTCAACCTTCTTTGAGTCGCAGCACACATTTTTGGTTAAAACAATGACTTGGCACATCACCAAAAAAACACCAAATCACAGCTTTTAGTAAAAAAAAAAAAAAATGTGGAAAATATAAATTTACTTTATTTTTTGGTTGCAGAAGTCTCAGAAGAATAATTCTGTGTGAGAATTTGTTTAAATACCAAATTTGTCCAAGGCACACCTGGAAATACTTTGGAGGAAAATACTTATTTGGGTTGAAATCAATCAGTAAATAAATTCATGCATTCACTTTTTTCATATGTTCATATGTATGTCTGTGATGTGTTATCGTAAAAGAACTATTGCCTGTCAAAGGAATATTTCCACATTTTCCTGTGATAATGATTGATGATTTGAAAAGCTATCAGAGTTGGTCAGACCCCTCTCGTCAGGTCACTTTGCTGTTTGTGTGTATTTCCTGTGGCCTCTGTGTCTCTAGGGGAGTCTGGAACATTAGCTCCCAGGCAGTTCTCGCTTAAGTCATTTCCATTTTTAAAAATTTTCCTCTGTTGCTATTGGAAACAAGAAGCTGATGTAAGATTTACCTTAGATGGCACATTCATAAATAGGGTTTGTTTTGGATGATATTTTAGGTGCCCTTTTACTTCTGTCTGGCTTTATTTGAAGCTTAACACAGAATTATAAATGAGACCACAATGGGAGAAAGTAATGAAGAAACTTTGAAGGATGACTGTACTTTTTGGTACAATCATTTGCGCATGTGACAAGACAAAATTCATACAAAGACACTGGTCCACAAGAACAAGACGAGACAAACTACATTGCAAATTAGCCTGGACCTAAGGTTTATGCATATTTTGGACTGTATTTGACATCCTGTTTGTACAAACAAGGCTAGTCAGTGGACTGTTTGTTTCGCAAATTTGTCCTACTCCTACACCTTATTTATGCAGCTGAGCCTTTAGTACTATAGTTATTTATGTAATTATCATTATGCTAGAAACCAAACAAGTGACATATGACAGCGCTATAGGTGTGCAATGCACTTACTACACATGAAGAGATACTAACAGCACCAGTGCACTGGTCAGACGGGTGCACTGGTCAGACGGGTGCACTGGTCAGACAGGTGCACTGGTCAGACCGGAGATAGGTGCTCTCTTACGTGTTGAAAGTTGGCGCTGCTATTCTTGTCTCCTGCTGCACATACGCACTCACTAGAAATCTCCTCAGATGTTCGATTCTTCCAGATTCCTCCATGGGGTTTATTCAGTGCACTTTGAGCCTGCTGTGGTCCTCACACATGCGCAAGCCTCTAAAACAATCGAGTGGCCTCTCCAGTTGTAAAAGCACATGTTGAGAGTGTAGTGCAGCATGGCCTCTGTAGCACAGAACAACACAAGTTAATGAGATGTTTGGAACCGCACTTGCTGTAGTCTGCTCAGTGACCAGTAGGGTGTATTAAAGGACACCATGACCACAACCATGCTTCAAACAGGCAGAAATGAAGGGAAGACGGGATTATTTGGATTTGGATATATTTCGTATTATTTAATTGCACTTTTGCCACACAATGATTTTAGATTTTATTGACTAAGCACTGCTTGCCTTGATTGCCCTGACCGCACGCCACCGAAATAAATTGTGTGGTTCAGTTTGCAATTTTAGTCTCACAATTTGTCATTTATTTTATTTCATGTTTTTGCTGTCATTGTAGAACTTCTTTTTGGAATTACAGCTTTTCAAGAGGTGTATCATAGCAACCCTTATTTGAAAAAAAAAAGATCCCTAATAATTTCTCTGTTACTTATCTCATTAGCTAACATTGTAAAGGCAAGACTTCAAATCAGTCTTGACTTTTTCTGGACTATCGACTTTTCTTCCACCTCTGGATAACAAGGAAAGCTGTGGCCAATTGCGATCATTATTACTCATTTAATTCCCACGCCCACCAGTCTGACTCAGTGGATCAAACTGCCTCTCTGCTACAACTTTGTTAAACTGCAGCCAGCCATTGTACCTTGGAGGACAATGCAAAATGACATCACACGACATATGGTTCACCGCCAAGAGTTGTGCTTCGAAACATTTTACCATAATTATGAACAAGCCACACAAGAGTAATTATATATTTTTTTAGTTCTAGAAGTTTTAGGCATGATTGGACCAAACTAAATGTTTCTGAATTCTAAGCTTTCTTTAAGTTTACAGCGACAAGGGACATTTCTAATAAAACAAAGCGACCATAAAAAACATTGTTCAGACTTGTACCAATCTGGAATATGCATTTTTATGACAGCACTGTAAAGCAATACGTCTCCAGGCTCATGTTGTTTATTGTCAATTAGCATCCTAAAGCAGTCACCAGTGGATTCACATATGGAGTTTCATATAGGCACACAGCTGCAGTGTGGTCTCTAACTGTCTCTCTGGGGATTGTAAGTCTCATTAAATGAAGGTATATTTGCAGGGCTTTTTCTTCTTATTCACTGATATGTGTTGTTAACAGTATCTTCTGTTGTTGTTTACAGGCTAACTGGCACAACGTTACCGTCACCAGTGATCTCCAGTAAGAACTGGCTGCGGATACACTTCACATCAGACAGCAACCACAGAAGAAAAGGATTCAGCGCACAGTATCAAGGTATTTTGATTAAACTCCATTTGTATGGCAAGTTGTTACTGAAAATGTGCTGTGACCAAATATATAAAGACACAGATAAGTTTTGATTTGTTAATTGAGCTTTTTGAACCTTGTCTCAATATTTGACAGGTAAATACAGCTTAGAATTTGAAAATACCACTTTGTATCAACTTAAATTGTCAACATCACGCAGCATATTATTTGTGAGTTCATCAGTAACTTCACAGTCAGACACTGTTGCCACATTTGCCATGGGGCAGACTGATGGATATGTGGCTGACTTAATGTGTCAATGGCCTCTCTAAGTTTGACCACCAGCAAATAACATCACACTGTCTCATTGATACACCTCACCCTGGACTGGAGGCACTGTGGGTGCAACAGTAAACAATGAGATTGCAGTATTCGAACCACCGGCCATCTTTTGGTAGTTTTGGTAGGGAGAAGTTAATCTTCACATATTTTAAAATATTGTGCAGCCATCTTTGCGTATCATATCAAGAATGAAACAGCTAACATTTAACATATTACAATAGTGTGTGCTTCCCAATCACCTTTGCAACGTTCTCCTTGACTTTTTCAGTTTTATGCCTTTAAAACCTCCTTTGTGTTTTCACTCTCTGCTGAATATTGCATAAATGTGTGTTTGAAACTCATGTTTGTACACGTTATGCCAAGTTTGTGTCTCTGTGGAATATAGTGTGGTTGTAGTACAGATCTTCGCACTGGCCCTGAAGGCTGCTAACAGGATAAAGCTCCTCCTTTCCTTTGCTTTCCAACCTTTTTTATCTCCACTCTTTCATATTTCTCAACTTATCCCCTCGTAAGCTTATCCTTTTGGAAGAATGATTGCATTAGGAAAGAAAATACTTTTTGGTGGTGTAACATTAGGGTAATAAACTGTACTGAAGTGACCTATATGTATTTAAATCAATGACATATGTTTTGCAGTTAAAAAGGCGATTGAGTTGAAGTCCAGAGGAGTGAAGATGATGCCAAGCAAAGACTCCAGTCACAAAAATGCAGTGTGTAAGTAAACTCTTCCTCACTATTTTAAACTGAGAGGTGGCACCACACACAATGGGACCAGTGCTGGCTGTATATAGTCAAGGACATACACCGTTCATCTATCTCTGATGTGGCAGCAGCAGTGATTTCATCCATTTTTCACATGAGGCTGAATTAGGAGAGGAGAGAATTAGAGCCACAATTACAATCACCTTGTTTTTTTCAAGATAGGTACTCATTTAAATAAATATGTAATAAAGCTTTAAGTAAATCAATAGTTTGAATCAATATTCACAACATACTAATAGCTAATTATTATTTACAAACATGGGCAAAGAAGCATAATTTAAATTGAAGCATAATTTAAACTGAAATAATCCTCAAATCAGTTATATTTATTTATTTATTTATTTCCAATTATTTAAGTGAAGATATTTGATTAACAGTTTTGATTGCCTTCAATTGCCTGTGTCAAACTTGTTTTGTCCCTGGCTCTTGACAACAAGGTTATATTTTTGCCTGGCACTAGTACCGCCCATCTGTTTTCCTCAGAGTTCCTTTATGTTGCTGTTTTTTCAGCGTGATGGATGCCAAACATGACTGAAAATTTCAATCTCTCAGAGCCGGTGTAAATGGCGAGAATCTAACTGTGCTTCATAATACACTGTGCAGTTTAGTGAGTCACTCTTCTTTCTGTTGGCTGCTGTTGTGTTCCCCAGAGGACCCTATCCATTTCAGCCCATTTATTTTCACTTGTAATTTTCCAAAAGACATACACTTTGTATTACATTTTGTCTTGGAGAGCTGGAAATACGCCCACAGCATTGTAGTCATTACCTTTGAAGGCACTGCCAACTGAGGTTAATGGGTACATTTTCAAACATATTGTAAGCAAGTACAGAAAGTTTACACTCCATCAAATGGTAAATAGGAAGACATACTGAATAATATGTTCTAACAGGTTTTAACATTCACATTTCAAAGCCAGTATATTGCCCTGGCCCTTTATCCTCAATGACTAATGCACACGATAGCACTATTTAAGGCTTCTTATGTGAGAATGGGTGCCACTCAGTGTGAATTTAAATGAGTTTTGTCATGACTAAGGCTTTGGAAAGGTGAAAGGTTCTTACTGAAAATCTTTAATAATTGAAATCATGAATCATCAAAGTCCACAATTTTCTTTTACTATTGTAATAATGGGCCATAATGGGTAGATTGTTTTTATTTCAACTATAGGATAAAGCATTACTTTACATTTATGCATTTTTGTATAACTAAATAAAGTCAGAGTGTAGGTTTGGATGCATATTTCATCTATATACCCCATTTTCCACTGCAGGAAAGATTTTTGCATTTACTTTGGGAATAAAACTCTTGCTGTGAAAGTTTATTTAGAAAGTTGATTTATTTATTGTGGGTAACTAAACTTTGCTTCAACCACCATATTTTCTCAGTTTCTAACTATTATGCAGTGTTGTGGCTCGAGAGTTAGAGCTATATTGGAGGGTGCAACTTTCCTAGGGAACTCTTGAGTGCCAGAGCTAACAAGGTAGTTTGTTAACTATAACTCTGCAATCAAAAATACTGGACTGGTCTTGAAGTGAAGTGACATTGCAAGTAGTCAGTGTAATTGTCCAGGAATGAGCGAAAAGGTTTCAATTGTCATCTGGACTTTATTTATTGTTTTATTATTATTATTATTATTATTTATATGTTTCAACTGCCACCCAGAAGTTATTTTTCATCTGAAAGTACTGATCTAAGGAGCTGGTAGAACAATAGGCTACAACAAACCAAAAAAAGTCTTGTAAGTGAGGAAGAGTTTCTGTTATAACTCCTCCCTTAGGGCAGGACGAATCTAGTTCAGGGCAATCTATCAATAAATCTATTATAAATCTAGTGCTATAGCTTTTCAGACCATGTGGAGAAAAGGATTGTTCAGGTGACTCCTTTTGAAACCTTTTCTACCATAACATTGCACAATAAAGTCACTGCTGGTAATATGTGAACAAATATTTCACTTTAAAGTAGACATGAGAGGTGCTCTGAAATAATGGCCATAAATGTAACCAGTGTGATCCTGTGACCTTATGAAGTACCTCAGTAAGGACCTCAGAGAACTAAACCAGCTTTTATTGAAATAGTGGATAAAGAATAGAGGCTGCCTATAGGTCTTTATTGTGTAATGCTTGATTTGTGAAGCCAACGGCCATTGAGCAGGTTACTAAAAGAGAGGCTTTTACCCAGCTTGGAGCTAATGGAAAATCAAATAAACATAAACATTATATTGAGTGTAAATGTCTGCACAGTGGCATATATTTCCAGTCGTTTTGGGAAATACTTCAAACCATAATCTGAGCATGTGACATAGATTTTAATTATAAACCCGGCCGCGCTCGTACCTCATCCTCTTAGCGCTCTGCTTCCTAATAAAACGCTCATCAATAATTCTACTGATTTACACGCTCAGCCGAGCTCATGGCACTGCAATTAAGCCCTGTGTGTGTTTCCTCCATACTTTTGTCTGCTGTATATGGCATCCAAATGAAATGCATTATTGTACAGAGTTGGTGGTAATGGTTTGTGCATATGTGAAAGAGCTCCTGGGGAAAAATCTGATTACCTTTGTTAAAATTTTATATTGTTCATGTGTGTTTATGGGTTTGTCTGTCAACTTATAAAATATGTAACTCTTAATGGGATGTTACAAGTCTTGATTAGTGGTGATGGTTGACAAAATAGGCACATTGGTATATTCATTTGTTTTATCGCAATACATACATTTACTCTAATGTCCACATCAAGGAACTGTTTTTTTTTTTTTTTACTTCAAGTTGGCGTTGACTGTGCAAGGTACTGTAAAAACATTCAAAGGCCGACTACCAAACTGTTCATTCCTATTATTGGATCACTTGGAAATGTTTGGGCTGTTGGGCTTCAATGATGTGTGTTCAGTTAGTATCCTACAATTGTTTAAACATGCCTTAGAGCAGAATACATCAGTATAACCATTAGCACAGCAAATTAAACACAGTAAGATTTGAGCAAATGTATCGTAACTGTATTATTCCATCTCATTATTAACAACTTAGATGTTCTGTGTAAAAATCGTCCAAATAGACATCAGGTGTTTACATTTTGAAGCTTGTACCTGAACAAAGCTTCATTGACAGCTCAGTCTTTGTAAATCCTTGACCGCAAAGGTATAAGCTGTATGATGATAAATATTTGATTGGTTTGATTAAATTATTAGATTATAACTTTTAATTTCAGTTGTAGTTCCTTGCATACTTCTATTGTGTGTTAAGCTCAATTTCTTGCCTGGCCATGTCTATTGAATACCAGTGAACTCATTTTTTCTATATCACTGTATTAAGGTTAGAACAAGCTTTAAACACAGCAACCCAGCACATTAACCTCCAGTGTGTGCTTTAGGTGAAGTTTAACCTCTGGCTCTTATTACATTATGTGGCTTGTGTGGCTTGAAGCTTGACGTTTAAGCAAATTCCCACTTGTGAAATTATTGCTCTGTTGTACCGAATGGACTTTGCTATCTGTAATCATTACATAGAGTCAAAGAATGATGATAATGGCCTCAAAATGTATAGTCCGGGGATCGCTTAAGCTATCTCTGCCCAAAATGAGAAATTTCACTTCCTCTCCATGGGGCCTGTACTCATTAAAATACTCCAGTTTGTGTAATAGGACCTAAGCTCAAAGTAAATGGCTGATTTCATGCTGAGCTCAGAAAGGTTAGACCAATGTAGTATTGTTACAGTCTCAGGTGAAAAAACAGGCTCATTAAAGCATTAAAAATAAAAGCTGTTTCTACTTTTATTCCCAATGCAGTTGTCTTAGCTCAAAATCTCTCCCCGAGGTAATATTGTGGATGTGTAGGTGGAGATAGTTGTCCATATGTAATATACCATAATGATAGCACAGAACTAGAGTGATGATAAGGAGGGTCATCAGTCTGTAGAATGGAGACATGAATAAAAGGAATAAAATGAGTAAATCTACCACTCTGTCCAACAGCATTCACATGAACACATGTAGTGGGCCTGCTTCACATCTGAAACCTCATTTTGCCTTCCTTGACTAGTCCTATTCTTTCTGCTGAGAAAGAATATGGTTTAGTTCTTTGGGTTTATCTTCATGTTTCTTATTTACAAATCCAAATTACCATTTATTTAAAGAAACTGTAACTGGTATTGAAACTAAATACTCAGCTGAGCAAGTATTCGTATGGAAGAAAAGCTTGCAACTAGTACTATGTTGGACCTTCCATGAATAGTGTTAGAATGGTCTAAATCTTTATTTGTACTAGAATAAGGCCAACATTATATTATATAAAGAGGGGATATTTTACTTCTATGGGGTATTAACTGCTAACACATAACATATTTAGATCACCATGTTACCTTTTATTGTTTGAAAATGCTATATTCACTGGAAACAACGTACAACATGTTTTATAAGTTCACTTTTGTTTTGACGAGTCTTTGGTCTAAGTCTTTACTCTTTGGTTAAGTCACTCCCCCTTCAGAGCGCTATCACAACACCATCAACGTGCATCCTCCTAATGAAACTACTGCACATCAGCGCATCAGGTTTTTCAAGTTGTTGTGTAAAGTTTTTGTACATTTATGGAAAATTGCTGTGGGGAGCATGGATGGCGTAGGCTTATGGGCTGAGCATTGCACCGAATCTTACAGCTAACCGTCAGGAGGGTTCAAATGGAGCACGGGAGAGGTCACCCCCTCCTTAAAATGACATTCTATTGTTAAAAAAAAAAAAAAAAACCCCAAAACATTAGTATAAATCTTTATGGTACTGGAATCAGTACTGAGTATTGACGTTGACATTTTGGTGTTGTGACAACTCTACAGACAAGTTCCGCTTACTTGAGGGGATGCACCATAATTACACTATATAAAATTGTTATAATTGAGAAGTATAACTCCCCAGACAGTGACCCAGGATTGTAATGAATCATTCAGAAAGTCGAGTTTAAAAGAGCATTTTTCTTCAGGATAGTTAGGCAGTGCTTCTGGCAGCCGCCTGTTCAGATGACAAGAACTAACGACCGCTCAGCCATCTGTTATTGGAGTTAACCTAAAGCACTCCACAATGACGCCACTGAAAATAAATGTATGGAGTAGAACACAACATCAGGCGTTTGGGGGTAAAAGTATGTACACTGATGAACTACAATTCTTCAGCTACTTATGCTAGCAGTGTTTTGTTGGCTCTGGCTGTTACTGAGACGATTGAAAAGCAGGGTAAATTCATGAATGTACTGTTAAAGGAGACATGTTATGCATAAATCAGCTTTTAAAAACTTTTAATTGTTTTATCTTTACATTTCCCCACATGGAGTTGTTTTTAAAGTGAATCGTGTTTGAGTAACCTTTATTCTCCTGCATTCAAGAGGCTACTCTGTTGTGAGAGTGTATATAACTAGAATAGAAACACAAAATATCTCTTCTTTAAGCTTTATGACATAGATTGTCTTCAGCTTGCACCTGGCATAGTTTGATTTTCCTGGTTGTACTTTTTTTTGTGGTTTATAAATATTTACTACTTCCATCATAACACTGAACACAAGTGTGGCATGTTATTTTTACTGTACACCTTTCAATGTAATGTAAAAAGTGTTGACAAAAACATGCCATAGCTTCATTTACACCCTGAAGTGAGACCAACATGTCACATCTGCCTGTTTCACAACGGTGCTATTTTTACACGTGTCGGGTTTATTTGCGCATCAAAGGCATGACTGCAGCATGAATTGAGTTCTTTAATTTGGTTAGCTTATGGATCAGAGACAAAAGAAACTCCAGGGGAACAGAGCGACTGTCCCAAGGTGCTCCAAGAGAAAGAAAAGCTACATCAAATATTTAAAAAAAAAACACTCCTTTTAACTCTTATTCTGTAACAACATACCCAGGACAGCTATGCAGGGATGGCACCGGAGGGGGGAAACTGAGGGAGCACTAGACCCCTGTAGAATGGCCAATGCACCCCCATAGCTCCCTCAAAGATTTTTGCCCAAGAACATTAAATCTCAACTAAAAATGTTCAAATGGCAACCATAAAGTGTTCAAAATGAGACTACAATAAAAAAAGAATTCCGTATTAGGTTTTATAAATCACTACAGGGTCTAACTACATTTAAACTGGTTTAAAACAGTCACGCAAACATGGTAGGGAGTGGGGGGGTGCTTGCATCCATAAAAGGCTCTAAATTAACATGTTAGGTGTGCACCCCAGTTGAAGAATTTAGCACTTCAAATAGCTCCTCCAGCCAAAAATGTCCGGCGCCACCCCTGCCGCTGTGTGGCAGTAACAGTAAGTGTAAAGACCTGCAGTTCAACCACATGATATTGGCTTTTGGTGACATTAACTCAAAGGCTATTCTCGATCCCAGCTTTGGCCATATAGCTGAGCTCAAAATGTGCTATTTCAAAGAACACAGAAATAAGACCATTAATAAAAGGACATGGCTTCTGTTGTTTTACTCAACGCTGAAGTAGCAGAAACCTTGTCCAATTGGCTCGATACTAATAAACTGACCTCAGCGTTTCTCTAGGGCCCTTCCTTACCCATACACTGATCAAGCAAAACATTATGCCTACTTGGCTAGTATTGGTGGTCTTAATGCAGTGTACTATACAAGCTCATTTGTTTGATCAGACCACACAAACTATAGGTTTGGAGCTGGAAAAGCACAAGGACAAAATGGGCTCTTGCTTCCTTAAACAGAGATGAAGGTAATAATCATCAGTAGCATGTTTACTATACCGTAATTGATCTCAGTTACTACTTTTTAGTTTTACATCCACTTGAATAATATTACTTTGATTGGAGTATGTGTAGACTGGGATCTCACTGGTTTAAAATGCAGGTGCTGAGGTTTAGGTAGTGAGTTTTCAGACCAGAAAGAGTCCTATTAGGTTCAAACAAGCTGGATTTAGTCGTAGGAACTGGCAACCCAAATTAGAGACTCATGTGAGGCTCATTCTGCTTTCTGATAAGATAATCATCTTTGAGAACCAAACATCAACAACATCAGATATTCTATAATTTACATTACAATTATTATCAGAAAAATAAATATTTGATTTGAACATACTAACTCTACATACCCTCCCTTTAAAGTAACAGTAATCTTACTTGAATCTTACATGTTTTGGCTACTCTACCCACCTCTGGATATGTCTCACCTGACCAGTGTATAAAAATATATACCAAAAGAGCTCACCTTGACATTAGTATTTAGAACACAGCTTCCCTCAGTGGACGCCATGTTGGAAGTAGTCTATAATCTCATGCCAATCCCCAGTGTCCTGATGTAAACCTTTAATCTGGCCCCTGTTCAGCCCCCCTCTTCAAGTGTTTATATGGAGAAAACTTCAGTCTCCCAAAAGCACTCAGTGATGCTCCTGACAGGAACTCTGGGCGTGATTGACCTATGAGCATGAGAAGGTGGAAAAAGACAGAGCGAGTGGATAAGAGGAGGAGAGCATATCAACAAACTGCTCTACAACAGGTGCTGCTCTCAAGCAGGAGGCCACTTGAGAGAGCTCTGCGATCCCTATTACTGACATACATCTCATTATAGATCTGTTAGTGCCAGGATTGTATATACATATAGAATTGGGGGGAGCGGGGGAGGGCTGTTTGAGTGACAGCTAAATTTAACCAATCACAGTAAAGTGTGAACTTTCAGAAGAAGCAGATCACTTTATTTACCTCTTGAAAGCCAAGGAAAAAGGGCCAGATTTATCAATCCAGGTGCAAAACTGCTCATGCAAACATGTTGAGAGCATGTTGCATATAATTTACCATTCATAACTGTGTGTATTATTTTTGCTGCAAAACTGGCATGTATATGAGAGTATACAGCAGTTGCAAAAGAGCACGTGTCACTGCTGCAGCTCCTATAATAATATCATTTAGTGCCTACTGGAGTAGCCCACAGACATTTACAAAAGTTATGATGATGGATGGCTGAATATGACTGATAATTGTTAAATTAGTAGCCTAACTAATAGGCAAATGAATAATAATTAGTTAACTTTCTACTTTCTGTAAACTTTCCTCTTCATAAGGGTTGATATGAAGAAGACTGATAGTGGAGACACAAAATCTCCACTCTACAGACGCACATCCACAGCTCTTTTTGCACATGCATTAGGTTAGGGAGCTCAAATACAAAGTGTACAAGAATTTTGATCAAATCTGAATCATGATCTGCTCCAAGTGGTATACATTTTTGTCATATCCCCCAGTCCTGGTTGGATGATGGTCTCATTCTGGCAACTGAACATATGCATCTGTTAGACATGCACTTATGTTTTAAACATAATGGTTATTTAAAAGTTAGGAGCGTTAATATATGTCCCTCTGCCTTTTGTATTCCTTTGAGATTCACTTTGAAATAATAATAGACAATGACATAAAGGATACAAAATAGTCAGTCAGTGTATCACTGACTGATCTTGTATTATGACATTTATGTACTTGACCCTGAAATGACCAGAAAGAAACACTTGGGGTAATACACAAATTACCAGTAACAGGTTGTAGCACCCTCATCAGCTCCTGTGCTAATCTGCTCTTCTTTCATAAACTGCATTGGTCATTCTAAGGTGTGTGCTGTGTCTGTATATCTGCACACTGCCCTGCCCCTCTGCCTGCTAAATTACATTGGTGTGAGAGCCTCTTGAGTATTTATGACTGGCACAAATAATGGCTCTTGATAGTCTTATCTAAAAGGACTGCTGTCACCTCATCCAGTATAATTCAGTGGGATTGAAGCTAATGGTGATGGCTGCAGTGGTGTAATCCTGTTGTGCTTGTTAGCATGTCAAACACGGTGTAATAATAGCAGCACACAGTCATCTGTTTATATGTAAATGTATGGAAGAAAAAATGTTACTGATTTACTTAAGCCACAATAGAAATGTCTACAGACATAGAAAGCTGTATCACTGTAATAATACAATAATTCACAAACATGGAATTAATGCAAATCAAATGTAGAAGAGATACGACTTTGAGTTGTAAACATACAGTGCCTAAAAGGTGTATTTCCAGTTCAACGTTAAATGCCTTTGAGTCACAAAAGTCTTATTTTTGGAAGTGGTTCTCAAAGTACCACCTGGGAATCAGAGCTGGACTAAACTAAATGAGCCTCAACAAGGGTGTTTGCTAACAGAATATACTTCTATCTGAACATCCTGGATTCTCTTTAGACCCATTTTTTCTAAATGTATAACTAGAGCATCATTTCTAATTTGAGGTCATGACATTTTCCCACTCATTACTAACATTTAAGCACAACACTGAATGTAAGACAGCCCTACAAACTGAGGCTGGAGGGTGTTATTTATGGATTTTCTTTTTTGAGTAATACTTTGCTGCTGACATGAGTTCAGAATACCCGGGATATGATGTGTGGTACCAATGAGAGTATGGGTTTCCCATTCCTAAAAAGTTTTAAGATGAAAGATTCTCTCAGGGCACTTTGAAGGTATGAACCAACGCTGTGCATCATAAGCTTGTGTTTAAATGTTAACTGTGCTTTAAAGTGCAAATATGAGATTAAGCCTTCTCCAGATTTTGATATTTCTCAATTAAATGTGTGGTTTATTCCCCACACTGTAACAATCTAATGTTATTTGCATAAGTTGGATTTGTTTCAGCATTGGAAACCTTTGTATTTGATGCCAGTGGAAGCCATTTGAACATGAGTGGTGCAGAGATGAGAGGGCGCGACAGGAAAAGTGCATCTGCGTGTGTGTTTGTGTGGGGATGTTTTTGGACAGAACATCAAAACTGCAGCATAACAACAAGACAGCTTGTTCTGTTTGCATCCTATTGCACAACAAAGATGCACAGTTGTCTATACACTCCATAGCACCTTGCTACGCAGTCACACAAACAACACAGCGATCAGCCATCCATCGTTTATGCTAGGATGCACAAAAGCAGCATGCCTTAATAAACTCCAGCTAATGTGAAGGAGAAAGGAGGTGGGCACTGGGCATGCCAAGAATCTGCAAGTAGTAATGGAAAGTTTGTTAAAAAACAAATACATAACATAAGAAGCTACAGGTTCGATACACAAATCAGCTACAACATAAGCACTGACCAGTGATGTGAACACAAAATGTCTCTGTTTGTAGGTTGGACATAATGGATTAGGCAGCATTTTGTCCTCAAAGTTGATGTGTAGATGCAGAGAAGCAAGTACGAATCGAAGTTTTACAAATAGTGATTAGCTAGATGATGGGTTCTCCAAAATGGCATCTCCTGTTGATGTTCCTGGACTGCACTGGCCAATATAAAAAAACAGGTTGAAGTTTGACTCTGGTTGTGATGGAAAGGTTAGGGAATACACAATGTTTATTACTTTGGTGGTCACTCTTGGAACATTAAGATATATGGAGGGGCCGTATTAGTGCTTTATCTAGAATTCTACTATACTAATCTACTATTTCAGATCAAATCACTGTCATTTCATTTGTTTTCTACAATCTTCCAATCCCTCCTGTATATTTACTCTTCATCATTCCTCCACACTTTCATTAAGACAGACCTGGTTTTGTGTCATGTTGTCTCCTCTCATTTACATTTACATTATTTTTTAGACATACACCAGATGCCTCCAGTCCATGATTGTAAAATTGTTAATATGAAGCAGACAGAAAGTGTCACGTGGATCGTATGGTTTTTTGTGCCTTTTTATAGAAACCGATTATGGAGATAGATGAGGTACAATGATGTGCAACAAGAAGAAATTTGTTCTATTAACAATCTGCACATATTTCTGGTGTTCTCATGTTTTAAATGTGCCTATTCTAAGGGGATTTTAAACAATATTTGCATGGTTTTGGTGTTTATATTTAGAGATTCTTTTGAAGACAAAACTGGGAAAATTGTGGGAGACAACATTAAGAATAAATACAACTATTAACTCCCCCAATTTTGGAAAGAGACAAAATATGCAAAGTAGATGATTCACTTTGATGACTTCTGAGAATACAGTGATGTACGACTAAATTAGCATGAACACATATATGCCCATGAGCTTCCTTAAACCATGTGATGCATCTGTAGTACAACACGTGAACAGTGTAAAATGATGGGCCATTAAGATGAAAATTGGATCAGGGTGGGTTTTCTCTCCCGTTTTATGAGAATGTGTGTCGTGCCAAAACCAATCCAACTTTTGAGGAGTTGTGTGAAGTAAAGCCACTGCTTGTCAGTGATGTCTCTTTTGTTTCATGGTGCTGAAATGGGCAGAAACATTTGGAAGATGTTTTGTTTTGCGCGGCTTGTTTTGCAGACTGATAAATGACATAAAGCTTTTTTTGTTTGTTCTCAGCTCCAGTAATAAGCTTGTCCATTACAGTTCTTTGATTTGTGTTTTAAATATTTGTTTTCTGTTTTTCTATGTGACAGGGAAAATATTACAAGAAAAAATAAATTGTGTTTTAATGTGTCATGAATTTTGCCTTAAACAATAACACATGAATTCTCCTTATTAGAAGTATTTATTCACACATACTGAGAGGAATATTTAAATTGCTGTGTGTATTGGTGTAGTAGTGCTACACCAACTACGCCTACTGCTATCCTGAACACTGAATACTAAAAAAAACAAAACAAAACAAAAAAAGACTACCTTTTCTTATACTAAAAATATACTTTACTGACAATACAGTAAATAAAAGTGTTATTTTTTTTAAATATGTTTTTGGGGATATTTCTGGGATAGGCTCTTGCCATACCTTTCTCTAGGTAGGAAAACGCTGAACAGAATGCTAAAATCAATGATATGAGCAAAAACCTAATGACACTTTTTCTATCTTTGCAGTGAGTCAGAGTGGCCTTGCTGGAGATGTTTGTCCAGATCCCGGGGTTCCAGAAAATGGCAAGAGGATGGGCTCTGTATTTCAGTACGTCTCACTCACACCCGTTCAATTACAATCTCCATTTGCATGAGTCATCAGCCATGCGGCTCTGTGAAAACACAATGAAAAGTCTGCTTCTGGAGCAGTCAAACTTAAAATCAGCATCAGCATTAGAACTCACATTGATTTTTCCATTCAAAAAGAAGTTTAAAAAGCCCATCAATATTTTCATATTTTCTCCTTGGGATTGCAGTCCTTCTGTTCAAAATGGGCTTGAAGGTCCCGACAAATTGCAGCTGGTGTGACTGTATTTGTAATTAGCTTGTACAAATTACATGTTTTGCCTAATCAACTCTCATGTTTTTTTATGCTGGCATTGATTAGGAGCTCATAATTAAGTAGAAAAATTAAGAATATTTCTAAGATTTTCAGTATTTAAATGATTGGTTTGGCTTTGTAAATTCAGTTGTATTAACGCTCCTTTCCTTCCTTGTTATAGTCAAAATAGTGAATGAAAAAAATATATCCAAGACTAAGCCACTATGAACAAAAAGCAATTCCTCTGTGAGTGGGGTCACCTCAGCAGAATGTAACCTGGTGTCACCAGGTTGTTCCCATACAGATAGTACGTTTGATGCCATACTGTGGAACATTCTAGGCAAAGCAATACCAGCTCAATGGAGACAAGCAGGTGGCGGAATCTCCAGATAAGTTACATAGTGCACATTTAATGGCCATTCTGACAGTAAATAAAAATCATGTCAAGAAATGAAGGATTATTTTTTTGTGCTAGTAATATTTCACTTAAGAATCAGTTCTCTATATCCTGTACAGTATTGACACACATGTGGGTTAAGTGTGTTACTATCGATTTGGACCAGTGCCCCTTTACACCTCATAGAAACGAACTTAGTGGACATGAAATAACACAGTCACAGTGCGTTTGTCTGTCGCCTAATCAGGAGAAAGTGAGACCTTTCATTTAATCAGCAGCTGGCAATTATAAATAATAGCCCCTCATTCACTTAGCTTCACTAGCAGCTTAAACTGTTCCCCCTGTGATTATGAGGGAAACTTAATATGCCACATTTTGCCATTTCCTGACTCCATTTTCAGCCTTTTAAAAGATAATCATGGCTAATTTGCCTGCTTTAAAATCTGCAATTCTCATCGCCTATACCCCCCATCAGTGACAGTATCATTACCTCCACGTATACGAGGTTCTCCCTGTACACTGCCAGATGCATGAGGGCAAAAGCATGTTTGTCACCGGGCTAAAAATATAGTGAGATGAGGCAGAACTGAAGCAAGATAACGCTTACACAGAGGAAAAACGTATTTTCACTAAGCATGGATCATCGCTGTCAATACACTCGCAATGGAAAAATTTCAGTCATAAAAGTGTAAAAATCGCAGCGTGAGGGAGTCTAACTGTGAGATATTTTTCATCGTCAGCAGCATTGGGGGAAAGTTACAGAAGCAGCAGAGTAAATGACCCAAGTTGACAAAGACAGTTAAGGAGAGCAGCGGTACGTTGGAGATGCACAGTGAATATTTGGCCAGGTGTTAAGCTGTGTGTGCGCGTGTTTGTATCAGCGGGAAGGACACATTAAAGTTTACAGACGAGGCACCACGCAGAGTTCTGTTCAGGAGATTCAATGTCCCACTAACGCAAAAGACAGCAGGGCGTAAGGTAGACTACGAGGAAACAAAGAGATAAGATCAAATGACCCAGGAGTGATACATGAAGGTGGGTTGAATAGAGCATCTAACTATATACCATAATTGGATCATCTGTTGGAAGTCAACATGACCGCTCTATGATTATCTTGTGTCTTCAGATATTTATGTGTGTTTTACCTGCCCACATATTAAAAATACCCTGAAAAAAACACCTTTAAAGAAAACATGTCATTTTGTATTGATTGATTGAAAGCCCTAAATTACACATCCAACCCTATATTATTATGTCAACCCTGCATCACTCATATTTTTGACACTGTAATGGTTCTATCATTATCTTTCCTGTGGTTTCTTAAAATACATTTGAATTGTTGTGTGTGTCACCTGCCTTAAAGTAGACATGTCATGCAGCTATTATTACACCTCTTGACAAGCGCTCTTACTGTTCTGTCTCCTTAACTAGAGTGGGTTCCAGCGTCCAGTTCAGCTGCGACGACAGCTACGTGCTCCAAGGATCTAAAAGTATCACCTGTCAGAGAGTCACAGACACACTGGCAGCCTGGAGTGACCACCGGCCCATCTGCAGGAGTAAGTTTCACTTCAGGTTTTCAGACATTTTTACAATTATTGCCAAAAATACAAAACCAGTGGCATCTCACACTTTACTCTACTATATCATGTTATACTTAGCTATTGTCTATGAACAACATACCATATGGACTGTTTTGTTTTTTCTGTGTATCACGGCATTTTTTTATGCACAAAGAGTAGCTGAGTGTACAGGAAATTGAGGAAAATTGTAGTCAGAGTGGAATGGAGAAGATT
>KN476899.1:9704-43401 GCA_000787095.1 Periophthalmodon schlosseri | reverse complement strand
GAGGGTGAGGATGAGATTTTTTTTTATAAAACAATAATAAATGATAATAAAATATAATAAAAATGAAAATAATGAAAATAATAATAATAATAGTAATAATAATACCAAATCATTCCTAACAGACAAAAGGATTTCTTTACTTCTTTTAAATACTTTTTTTAATCACTTCGTCTCATTACTTGTAAAAAACGTATGGCTCTTTCTGACTTTCATTTGGTTTGAAATGGGCCAAACATGGCTCTTTTGTCGTTAAAGGTTACAGATCTCTGGGTTAAACTGTACTAATACTACTACTGTGTTAAACTATATTCTAAACTAAAAATAAAAGACTGTAACCTACAGAAACATCATATCCATCTGATAGCAAAATAAAACATGCCAAAACATCCCATAAATGCTGTATAAATCCTCCAAATGCTATGTTTTTGATGTAAAAAACTGGCTGATGACCAGCCTGCCTGCCCTGTTGATATTGTCCAATTTGAAAAAAAAAACAAAAGCAAAAAAGATGAAATCAATTTGCCTGGAACTTTATTAAACTTTTTAAATCAGTGAGATTTTTTGGGCTGCAACTAATGATTTTTTCAGCAGTGAAGTAGACAGCAGTTTTCTTGAGGCGTCTGTTTTGGGGTCGGTAAACTTGAGTTGAAAATGAACAGTAGCCTACAACAGTCTGTGGTTATTTTAGTGAAGTCGATGAGTCACAATAAGTGAGTTTAATAGTTGCAGCCCTATCATGACGTCAAAGAAAGCACAAATATTTTAAAAGCGGCGGGCGGGGGCGAGCTTAGACGTGGCTGTTTGGCTCAGAGCTGCACTGGTAAAAATCCTCGCTGTCCTCACTGTCCTCCTGAAAAATAAACAAGCACATCATCAGGCCAAGTTACAGGTCAGATCTGTGGAAAGGCTCACAGAAAGATTTCATGTTTTCAGTGGTATTTTCAGCAATAAAACCCCCTGTAATTGAGTAAATGCAAAAAGATAGAGGTTTCTACTTGACTATATGACAGCAGATTGGATGAACAAAAATGAAAATGATCTGGTTGTGAGAAAATCTAGACTTAATCTAGCAGTTACATTTGGAAAAAGAAACTGATTTAGAAGCTGACAGAAGCTCACCTCCATCTCGATCTGAACCTGGGGACAGCACACTGGGAAAACACGGAGAGTCAGTCAGGACATTACAGAACCAAAAAGATTTATTTTACATGCAAAAAAGAATCTCATTGTTACTAGCGTCCTCCTCTGTCGTCTCCACCTCACCCCCTCCAAAATCATGGAAATATCACACATACACACACACACACACATATAGACATGTCATAAATAATTGTAAATAGCTGTTCCGTCTACAAACCATGTTATATTTTGGTATGTCTTATCACCACTTGTCACTACTGTATATGACTGGTCACTATGTTTGTCTGTCTTGCATCAAAAAAAAGAAAAATCTCATTATTAGGTTCTTGTGTCCCATGTGTTTTGAATGGAAAACAGGAAGAAGAGTATAAGTCGCTCTGGAGTATAAGTCACACCAGCCAAAAAATGCATAATGATAAAGAAAAAAACATATATAAGTTGCACTGGACTATAAGTCGCATTTTTTGGGGAAATTTATTTTACAAAATTCAAGACCAAGAACAGACATTTTATCTTTAAAGGCAAGTTATAATAATAACAATAAAATAGAGAACAACAGGCTGAATAGCAGTACAGCACGATAACATAACACATTTATATTTATTCAGCTACATGAAGCATAGACAACAAACTGAATACGTGTCTGGTATGTTAACGTAAGATATTAACAGTTAATCAGATAACTAAAGCATAAAAAACAAGCTAACAAGTTTACCAAAATCACTAAATCCATTATATATTTTAATAATTTTACATATAAATTGCATGAGTATAAGTCGCACCCCCGGCCAAACTATGAAAAAAGTGCGACTCATAGTCCGGAAAATACGGTAGTTGTACTTTGAGCTCACAATGTACATCTTGCGTAGCGCTGCAGCGGCGGTGATCGTGGGCGGATGGGACCACAGTCCTGATGGGAGGGGAGGAGGCGGGGTCAGCGGATCGGTGGATGGCGCCCTGAGATAGACAAGCAGGTCAGTGATATTGCTGGGTTTCACATGACACCACAACATTCTATAGGCCAGTATATGATTTGTATGTGTAAATCTGCATAATAATGTTTGCATATTTCATGGCAAATACAATGTTATCAATAAGAAAAACTCTCTTGTCCTTTTATAGTTCAGTTCTAAGCCTAACCCTTGAAACTGAATTAAAGGTGCGCTGTATAACTTTACCAATAAAATAAAATATAAAAAATAAAATATAAAAAATAAATATAAAATAAAACAAAAAGTTAATGTAATCTGAAGGAGAAACATGATGATGAAATATCAAAATCTGGTATTTTCAAACAGACACAAAAATGCGACAAACTAAATCACATCTGAAGGAGCGCAGCAAGAAACACAAATGTTCAAATCGTTTCATATTGTCAACATAAATATTTTGTCACTTGTAGACTTACTTCACAGTGGGAGTAAGAGTAAGAGTAACCACAGCTTTAACTCAAGTAAGAGTACTGTTACTTCAATAAAATTGTTGCTAGAAAAATACTCTGAAAAGTGCAATTTCTTTAAAAAGTTACTCAAGTGAATGTAACTGAGTACTACCCACCTCTGAACACTAATGACGACACTAAAATTTCAAACTTGATTTTGACACTAAGGAACAGACTCGATATTCAATACCGATTCTGATACCACGATGAAAATACAATGTGACAATAGAATGTGATTTTCAACATTAAATAATAGTACTTTTCTTTATATTCCCATGTGGCCTTATATCTGTGTAATCCCTCAGTCCAGTCGTCCAGGTAGGTTCCATAGTGGTCCGTGGGCGTGTACTAGTCTATGTGTCTTATACTTGTTCTGATGCAGCTCAAGATCATTCTAAAGATATTCAGGAAAGGTTCACTTCTGTCCTGTGAATGTGACTTTTTTAGTATCGATACCTGCGCAAATGAGCATCTAGTTTCAGTACTAGTTTTAGTATCAATTAGTATTTAATTTTTTGATACTTTTGATAACCTCACTGAACACTACTTCCAAAGGACCCTGTTAAAGCTGCAGTTTGTACCGTGAGGTTGCCTTGGTGGAGGTCAAGGGTCAGGTGGTGCTCTAGGTCTCTGTAGAAGACTTGGGCCCAGTCGGGGTACAGCCGCAGCATCTCCCTGAGCCCGGACACACTCATAGTCTGTAACTCACACATCCCCATGGCCCGCACCGTCACCACGGCCCTGAACGGCTGACCATCAGGCAACTCGCTCCCCATCAGGCTGCCACGCTCTGAAACATACACGAAAAATTACAACATGTACTAAAGGCGTTTCAATACAGGTTATGCAGATGTCATCACAGCCTTTGGAACTTTATGAGGTACATAAGTGTCAGTGGTGAGTATTGACATTTTCACCTGTAAGAGCTCCAAACACTTCGAACATGTGACAGAGCTGCTACAGTCTGATAATAAAATAAAAGCCTACAACTCAGCTAAATATTTAGTTTGCACCTGACAACTACAACATGAAAATCAAGTAAACGGCCATAGAAAACCAGTTAGCATTCAGCTAAACAACAGGTAAACAACACTGCAGACACGCTCACACTCATCACTCATACAGACTTTGGATCAGACACAGATGAACTAAACCTTTCTCTCCTTAAATACCATGTTTCTGAGTCTGTGTGTTGAGGAAATAAGTGTGTGACATCACGCTGGAGGGAGGAAGTGGGGGGGACTTTATGCATGTCTAAAAATTCTGTTCTGTGTGTGTATTTGTGTATGTATTGTGTATGCATATTAACTTTGCAATTTTGAAAATGCTTTAATTAAAAAAAGGAAGTAAAATGATTAATTTCACCGTAAAAGAGTCTATGGAGGAATGTTCAGCAGTTACCATGGTGACACAATGCACATATAAGCAAAGACGGGACCCCCTAAAAGCTCGGCATTACGTCCGGGGGCGGGACTTAGCGTTCTATTGCAATCACGGCAACCCACTTGGCTTTTTGACAAGACAAAACCTTCATTTAGACCTAAAATTATAACAATAACACAACCAGCTTGTCTTTAACTTTCCGTTGATGCGTCAGGGTGGCACATTTTTGCCCCAAACACAGTTATGCCAAACAACTGCCACTTTGTATTAGTGGCTAGGCTCGCAAATGTTGATGTTGAAATATATTTACCCAATCAGGTTAAGGTTAGGATCAGAATTAGGTTTAGAAAGCAAAAAGGGGAGAGTGACTAACTGAAAAAACTGTAGGCTAATGCTAGCTGGCTTGTGACTGTAATGTACAAATCAGCTCTTTTGTTGTCGTTGCAGCTAAATCAGTTCTTTATAGTCAGATTTTGTTAAAACAAAGCTGAAATTTAAGCCTAACTTGAGCTTAAAACCGAGCAGTACCTCCAGTTAGCTTCACCCTCCCCACCCCCAGGGCATGTTGATGACATCGGCTGCAAAATACGAATAATGCAGTGTTTGTGGTGGGAGGACAGACCCAACACTCCAAGCTGCTGGTTTGCTCCTGTCAGCACCTTCATCATCCCAGAGCGGAGCAGGTAGAAGGCCTGTACGGCCTCCCCCTGCTCCACCAGCCGCTCTCCTGACACACAAAGGGTGGGTCTGATGTGCAGAGACAGACAGCGCAGGACCTCCCGATTGCAGCCCTTAAACAGAGGCAGCCCCAGGATCTCCCGGAACAGGTACACGTGGATGTCCGTGCGCAACTCGTTCGGGAAGTTCTGGAGGATCTGAAGAAGAGAGAGATCATGGTAAACACATGCTGATAATCAGAGCCGGGTAGTATTAAGTTCCTGTTACGGCCCTGTGCTCATATGTGTCTATTATGTTTTGTGTGTGTCCCTGAATCTGTCCCCTTTCCCCCATGAAATCCTGGCTGGGTGAGCCCTTGCGGCTGATTGGAGGACAGTTTCCCACCTGGCCAATCCTGTGCTTCACCTGCAGCCCCCCCCTGCATCGACTGTCAGTACTGACTGTGTTTTTTTGTCTAGATTTTGTTATGTTATTGTAAATCTTGTGTTGTAGTTAACTTTACCTTTTGTTACTCTTTTGTTTAAAACCTTGCAAGGTACCTTTTGTTTAAAGCCATTTTTCCATCCTGGTTGTTTTTTTTTTTTGTTTTTTTTGTTTTTTACTTCCCTGACCTCACATGAGCTGGGTTGTAACAGTTCCATTTAATTGAGTAATGTTTTAAAGAGGGAGTTTTTTTTGGAGATTTCAACCATGCTAACATTGTTCCCTCATCAAAAACATGTATGAAGAGATTTTATGTCATCCATGCATGTTTGAGTAAATTAGGATTAGGATTTTACACTACTCTGAGTTAACGACCCATACTTATGTTAGATAGTAAAGGGCAGGGTAGTTTTGCTCTAAAACTCCTCCCTTTGGGGCTGGACTTAGTTAACTCAGAATAGTATAAATCCTAGTGTCTCAAGGCAGTACCATCGAAGTAAAACTGTTTTTTGGATGGGAGCCGAAACGTTTTGATTGCAAAAACAGTGTCCAGATGATGGATGAAACCCTCTCCACATTACTCATTTGGCTACTCTACCTTAGGGTTGTCAAAAGTATCAAAAATCAGATACTAATCGATAGGGATGTAACGGTAATCGAAATAGTGCAATATCGTATCGTCAAAAGTTTCACAATAATATCGGGGGCCATCACAATATATTGAATTTCTTAAATTCATTGTTATGGTGGTTATATTCACAGTTTTGTTAGCATCCACAAAATACTGCAATAAGTATCGTACCATGAGATGCGTGTCATGAACATACTGTATGGAGAGATTCCTACTAATCGATACTAAAACTAGTAATGAAACTAGATACTCATTTGAGCAGGTATTGATACTAAAAAAGTCATTCATAGGACAGAAATGAACCATTCCTGAGTAGTTTTAGAATCATCTTGACCTGTATCAGACCAAGCAACCACATAAGCCACATATCACATTCTATTGTCTCAATAAAGAGTGTTTTTTAATTATCATTGAGGTACTGGAATCGGTATCGGTATTGAATCCTCTCATTAGTATAGAAGTCAAGTTGGAAATGTTTGTATCGTCACATCACTTCTCTACCTGCCTCTGTTCACAATGAATGACAAAGTAGATGTTACCTCTTCGCGATGGATGGAGTTGGGGGACCATGTGATGAGCGCGTGGGTGAGCATGCGGGTTTTCAGCTCCTCAGGGACGTCGTGCTCCCGAATGAAGCGTTGGAGCTCTTTCATCTGAGTGTTGTACAGGGCGCGGTGGGCGTAAATGCGGTACACAATGGCCGACACGTTCCCAAAGATGAGGGCGTGCATCAGGGCTACACCAGAGATAAGAGTCATAAACTGTACAGTGATTATTATGGTTTGGCCTTGGTTGAGTCCTGGTTGAGTCCTGGTTTAGTCCTGGTTCAGTTCTGATTTAGTCTTTGACAAGTCCTGCTTTAATCCTGGTTTTGTCCTGGTTTAATCTTGGTTTGGTCCTGGTCCTGGTTGAGTCCTGGTTTAGTCCTGTTGGGGTCCTGGTTAGTCCGGGTACAGTGATTATTATGGTTGAGTCCTGGTTTAGTCCTGGTTGAGTCCTGGTTTAGTCCGGGTTTAGTCCTGGGTTAGTTCTGGTTTAATCCTGGTCACGATTAATTTTTTTTTTGTCATATCGCCCAGACCTATGTATCAGTCACATGACAAGTCAAGGCAAGTTCATTTGCCCTGACTCTGGGCACCAGCAGGAGGCCAGGACTAAACCAGGACAAAACCAAAACTAAAACAGGACTAAACCAGGACTACCAGGAGGCCGGTCCCTGAAGTCCTCAGAGTGTGAGATGGTTCATATGGCACTAACATGTGGGAGATGTACTTTGGTGCTAGGCCATGGAGAGACTTGTAACAAGCAGAGCTGCTTTAAAGTCTATTCTCTGAGCCACAGGAGCCAGTGCAGAGACCTGAGCACAGGACTTATGTGCTCATACTTCCTGGTTCTAGTCAGGACCCGAGCAGCAGCGTTCTGGATGTACTGCAGCTGTCTTACAGTGAGCAGTCCCTTACAGTAGTCTAACCTATTGAAGACAAATGCAAGGATAGATCTCTCCAAGTTTAGACAGGATACCTTTTGATTTTTGCTATGTTTTTTAGATGGTAAAAAGCTTCAGATGTTATTGACTGGGTGTTAAAGTTCCATTAGTCCTGGATTTCTAACCTGATTTGAAGGTTTTAGAGAGAGACACAGGAGATACTTATACACCAGTGTTTAGCCGCAGTTAGTAAGGTACCTCCGATCGTCATGAGGCAGATGGAGAAGACCTTCTCGGCGTTGGTGTTGGGGCTCATGTTGCCGAAGCCCACGGTGGTGATGCTGGTCAGGGTGAAGTACATGGCCCCCAGGTACGCACTGCTTTCAGATGGACCTCCAGAAGTCTTGTTCTTGGAGTATGGAGTCTCCTGCTGTTCACCCATCTTCGCCAGCCACCCTGAGAGAGGAAAGAGAGGGGATACATGTATTCTGAATAGATCAGCGCACACAAGAGAGCCAGAACAGCTTAGTGACAAAAGCCTCTGACATTAAACAAAGCAGTGCTAAAGCTAACAGTGCTAACATACTTCTGTGATGTTTTGGGAGTTTAAATGTCCGTGTGAAAAGATAGTGGGGTCACAAACATGTTCCCAGTACAGCAAACTCCCCTTCTCTGGCTCATGTCCCCATACAGTGTGAGCAAGTCAGCGTATACGACCATCATCACATCAGTGTGCACACTCCCATCGTGAGCTTTGCCTGAGATTCAATCACACAGTGTGAGTTTGGGCATCATTTGGGATGTCTTGAAATTGTACAAATTCACACAGTTTCAGCCCAGCTGAATAGAATTCATTGTCTTTTTTTTTTTTTTTGCTGCAAATCAAAATAACACAAAGGTGAGATGCACTCACCGACGTGCCAGTGCTCCGTGCTGAGGTCGTAAAGGCCGACCATGTACCAGAGGCAGGCGGCCCAGTGTGCGAGCAGAATGAAGGCCGACATGAGGCAGGTCAGCACCAGCCCGCTGCTTTGGGAAATATTCTTCATCCTCTGCATGAGCCTAAGCAAACGTAGCAGACGCACAGTCTTCAACAGGTGGATTATGGGAGACTGAGCAACACACAAGACAGCAGGGGACACCAGTCAGTTATATGCAGCAGCCATCTTGTGACTGTAAGATGCTAATGCTAATGGAAAGCAATATAAAAACAGGGCAAGAAATTTAATTGATAAAAGACCTTAAAGGGGCTCTATACAGCGTATGATTTTAGGAAGAGGAGCCAAATGCTGTAGTTTTGCGTGGAATGCTCCACAGAATGGCATAACACTCTACATTGAGACAAGTAAGTGAAGTATTTTTTGGCAATAACAACACCTGTATTTTAATAAATGAAAGATAGATAAGTTTAAACAATCCCGTGGAAAATTCCAAAGCAAAGCAACAACATTTTCAAGAGACAATCAGGTGATAGACCCTCCACCAGGAAAGTGACAGTGCATTTTTAAACTTGAAGACAAAACTGGAACAGTGCCGTGTGTCCCCAGCTTTCAGAATGTTCCAAAGTTTAGAAGTCATGCAGGTGGCCACCAGAGACCACTGGTTTATTTCACCTCCACTATATTTAAAGGCACAGTAAGTAACTTTCTAGAGGTGGCATGTCACCTGCTTGATTCCAACAAAGTAGAAAGTTAAAGCCACACTTTGAAACATTCTACATACAGAAAGATACATTTCATGGCATGTGGAAGATTATAGCCAGAGGAATAACATTTTCATGAGAAAAATGTTCCAAACTTTGGAACATTCTCCATGAAGATAAATCAGAAAAGGTCTAATGTAAAGGTTAGGTCCACCCAATACATTATACAAACAATATAATAATTCAAATCTAATATATATAATAAATCATGTAATAAATATGAGTGGTTGGTTTGAGAGTGCAGAGGCACTCACACACCTGATGCAGCAGGTCGATAGGCAGAGCTGCCACTAGGTCGATAATGAACCAGGTCTTCAGATAGTGTCGAGCGATGGCACAGACGTCAAACACCTCACCCATCTCACTCTTGTACGTTGTACGGAAATTCAGCAAAATGTCTAAAAGTACAACACAAATCACTGTTTCAGATATGACACTTTTGAAGGTGCATTATGTAACTTTTCCACTACCAGCTTGTCTCCATGGAGATGTTATTGCTTTGTGTGGTAAGTTTCACAATGTGGCATAAAGTGATCTATCTGTAATTTATTGCATTAATGATACTTTGCAGTGACATCACGCTAGGGGTAATCTACATGTATCTCTATGGTGGAATGTTCATCAATTACCATGGAAACACAATGCACATATTAGCAAACACTGTCAAAAGTGTTTTAAGATCATCTAAAAACTCTAGAAAAAAATACAAATTGGATTTAAACAACACATTTACAGGAGTCAGTGATCAGTACGAGTGTTCATGGTCCAGTTTACGTGTTTGATTTTCAACAAAAAGGTGAGAATGACTAACTGAAAAACTGCTGGCTAATGCTAGCTAACTTGTACTGTAATTGTTATTTGAGAGTAGGGTGACCAGACGTCCCTATTTACCCGGGGCAGTCCCTGCTTTGAGCCCCGTGTCCCATGTCCCAGCAGATTTATCCAAAACCATTCATTTGTCCCAGTTTTACACAAGAAATCATATCATTCACAGTTAGCATCACACCCCCAGGGGACGTTTATGACATCAGCTGCAAAGTATCGATGGCAATTACCCAGCGCAAAGAGGGTCTCTACGGCCAGGTCTGCTGCGAGCGTGGACCTGTCCATCACTGTGTTGCTCATGAAGGACACCTCGAATGGGACAATGACCGCGATGTAAGCTGTGGCCACAAGGATGAGCCCGTCCCATGCACTCCTGATCTTACTGTCACAGGACAGAATGAAACGGGGCCTGTTCGGCGTCAGCTCACACTGCACAATAAGGGAATCCTTCAGAGGAGGGTAGAGAGGCAGAAAGGTGAGTTACTTCACAATATTACAACTCAAATAGGAGAAAATGTGAAAAAATTTGAGTGTTGCACCGCACAGTTAAAAGAGGGGGTATTGCATTTCTATGGAGTATTAACTGCAAACATATTTAGATCACCATGTTAGAGGTTATGCACTGGCATCATTTTATTAAAAAAAACCCAAAAACATTCCGACTGAGTGGCACTGAGGCAGAACAATAGGCAGCACAAAAGACAAAATGTGTTTCTTTGCATTTTTTGGCCTCATTTTTGTTCATAGAGCGATTTTTTTAGCCACAGCAATTAATCTCCTCAACAGACAGACTCAAAAACATCTTATTTAAGGAGAGAAAGGTTCAGTTCAACTCTGTCTGATCCAAAGTCTGTATCAGTGATGAATGTGAGTGCGTCTGCAGTGTCCCTGTGGTTTCACTGTTAACTGGTTTCCTACTGTTGACTTGATTTTCTTGTTTTAGAAATCAGGGAGGAACTAAATATAACAGAGCTGTAGACTGTATATTTGTCACTTATTTTAGATGTGTTTGAGATCTTACTTTTCATTCTTGTCATAACATCTCCATTGGTTTAACATGAGGCTAATTTAGAAATTAGATGTGGTGTTTTCATTTGATTAACCAAGCCAACACAATACGTAATAATTTGATGTGTACTTACTTGAGAGGATACCATCATGAAGTTTCAGTTGTGTTTTGTGATTAAAATGTTTGAATAAGGCACCAAAGAATTATATCATTTTCTTAGTTACAACATATTTTTTGCATTATTTGAAAGATGTGCACTGGTTTCCAAGCCACTAGGGTCCCTAAAGGTTTAAAATGCATATGACAGGTTCTTGTTGATCTACACTGTGTGCACAATTATTAGGCAAGTTATAGTTTTGAGGATTAATTGTTATTATACAACTATAGTGCTCTTGGTTAATCCAAAATGTTAACAAATCCTCAAACCTAAAAACATTTAAGTAGTAAAAGTGAAGTTTTGCCTTTGTTAAGAGAATATCTACATGTACACCATTATTAGGCAACTATTAGTGTGCAGAATTATTATGCAACTAAATGAAAAACAAAGATTTTCCCATCTCACTTGTTTATTTTCACCTGTTTAAGTGAGAATAATAAACAAACTCAAAATTTCCCCCCCAAAAAACCCCTCAGTGACCAATATAGCCACCCTTCTTTTCGATAACAGTCCATTCACGGAGTCAGTCAGTTTCTTGATCTGGTCAGAATCAACTTTTTGTGCAGCCGCAGCCACAGCCTCCCAGACACTGTTCAGAGAGGTGCACTGTTTACCCTCACTGTAAATTTCCTGCTTAAGAAGGGCCCAAAAGTTCTCAATATGGTTTAAGTCAGGTGAAGAAGGGGGCCATGTCATAAGTTTTTCATCTTTGAAGAAGGGGGCCATGTCATTAGTTTTTTCATCTTTAGGCCTTTACTGGCCAGCCACGTGATGGAGTACTTTGATGCATGTGATGGAGCGTTGTCTTGCATAAAAATCAAAGTCTTCTTGAAAGATGCAAACTTTTTCCTGTACCACTGCTTGAAGAAAGTGTCTTCTAAAAATTGGCAGTAGGTCTGAGAGTTGATTTTGAGTCCATTTTCAACCCGAAAAGGTCCAACTACCTCATCTTTAATAATACCTGCCCATACCAGTACCCCACCTCCAACTGGCTGGCACCGTTACTGATCCAACCACGGGCCCATCCATCTGGTCCGTCAAGAGTCACTCTCGTCTCATCAGTCCGCAAAACCTTTGAAAAGTCTGTCTTCAGATATTTCTTGGCCCATTCTTGACGTTTCAACTTATGTGTCTTGTTCAGAGGTGGTCGGGTTTCAGCCTTTCTTACCTTGGCCATGTCTGTGAGAACTGAACACCTCGTACTTCTTGACACTCCAGGTAGGTTGCAGTTGTGGTATATGGCAGCACTGGAGGATAATGGGTTCCTGGTAGCTTCATGTTTGATTCTTCTCAAATATTTGGCGGTTAATTTGCGTCCTTTCTTCTCCACACGTTTCTTGTGACTCTGTTGACTATTTTCAACAAAACGTTTGATGGTTCTGTGATCACGCCCCAATATCTTAGATATTTCAAGAGTGCTGCATCCCTCTGAAAGACTTTTTACAATTTTTGACTTTTCAGAGTCAGTTTAATCTCTTTTTTGGCCCATTTTTCCTGAGGAGAAGAATCTGCCTAATAATTATGCACACCTTGATATAGAGTGTTGATCTCCTTAGGCCACACCCCCCCTTGTTACACAAATACACATCACCTGATATGCATTCAATCCAATAAGCATTCAAGTTTATACAGCTTGGAGTTGGAAATTATGGATAAAATGATGATGATATGGTCAAAATAATCACTTGCCTAATAATTGTGCACACAGTGTAATTATGCCTTGGTTTGTTGGGGTAGTAAAAGTGTCGGACAACTCATCATTAGGCTAATATATAAAAAGGTAGAAATAACATGTCTTTTAAAAGAACTACAACTTTAATAACATTTAAAGAGGAGCAATTTTACTTCTATGGGGTATTAACTGCTAAGACATAACATATTTACATTCCCCATTGATTGTTTTCGAACGTGATTTTTGCTGAAAACAACATATTAACATGTTTTATAGGTTTCAGTTTCGTTTTTGAGAGTCTCCCCTCTCTTTGCTCTCTGGGCAAAGTTGCTCCCCCTTCAGAACGCTATCACAACACAGTCAGCGTGCATCCCGCTAATGAAACTACTGCACATCGCATCAGGTTTGTTAAGTTGTTGTGTACAGTTTTGTATCATGTTTTTGTATATTTATGGAGAATTGTGGTATGGGAGCATGGGCGGTTTAGGCTGGTGGCTTTGCACAGAATCTTACGGCTAACCATAAGGAGAGTTTGAATGTATTATATTGTATTGTTAATTGTATTAAACTTTGTTCCGAACAAACTACCCGATCCACTCGGTCCTCTGTGAACCGAAATTGCATAGTTCCAAAAAGATCCTCGGTCTTTGCTCAGGCGGTCTTTTCTTTTCAAACCAACAGACAGTGGAATCAGCTCCAGACTGTCTGAAATTGTCTGTAGATTTGAATAATTTTACTAGAAATTTGAAAAGTACATTTTAGATAATCAAATGTGTCCACATCAGTCTACTTAATTTGTACTGTTCTGTTTCACTGTAAAAACCTGCACATAATGATTTTTATATTGGTTTGGACTGTAGGAAACATACTGTATTGGACATGGGGACATTTTATTGTATTTAACTGCTAATATTAACGATGAACTGATAATGTCATGTGTATTTTTAATGTATGTTCACCTGCCCAGGGACTGCAGATGGAAAGTAGCAGTAGCTAAATCTGGTACGAGTCATCTTTTCGTTTGTAAGATTAATGAATTTGTACATGGTCCCTGACAAATAAAGAAAAAAGTAAGAAAGAAATAATGCCTGGGAGAGATCGCCAAAATACACAAACATGTATGGATGACATCTAAAACCTCTTCAGGCATGTTTTTGAGGAGGGAACAACATTGTAACATGATAGAAAGCAAAAAAATGTTTATTCTTTGCCTAGAATGTCCCACAGTATGACATAAAGATCATCTACCTTGCATTTATTCAGTTAGGACCGTGAATTTTGACTGAACGTGGAGTTACCTCTCCACAGATCTGACACACAAAGACATCGCCTGTGGACATAAGCAGGTTGGGGCGGACTCTCCACCAGAAAAACTTATATAGTGCGCCTTTAAAGCCAGAGTATGTAACTTTTTAGTCAAAACAACAGACTAAAATAAAAGATGTTTTCTCATTACAGTTGTTTTTCATTGCACTGATAAACTTGTGTTCTTGCTCTGAGCCTTTGTGTCACTGATTTTCCTGATTAAACCTGGAAGAGGGTAGAATAGCTAAAACTGAGGTAAAGTAAAAGTAAAGTTACTTCAAAATAAGATTATTCAAGAGATACAAAGTAATAGTTCAAGAATTTACTCAAGAAAAGTATTTGGGGAAACTACTACTGAAGTAAACGTAACATCTGATTTATAATTTGAAGGACAAAAACATTAAATAAAATTGGGTGTGTTATTAGGCCAGGACTAGAACAGGACTAGAACAGGACCAAACCAAGTCTACATCAGGACTAAATTGGGCTCAAACCAGGACCAAACCAGAACCAAACCAGCCGAAGCGAGTACCGAGAATTATTGAGCCTTATAGGCAGCAGGGAGAGAAACCAAAATATACTCAAGTAACAAAACTCCTCATAATAATTAGATCGCAAAAGAAATTGTATTCTCATAAAACAGACATAATAACTCATTTCTGTCTGTTCTGGATCTAATCTGGAGCAGACAGAGACAGGTGAGTTCAAATGTTTTGCCTCTGTCACTGATAACCCCAGGGACGGACAGGGGAAAAAAGTGACCCGGGGGTTTGTGACAGACCAGCTCACTTAAACAACGTTGATATAGTCTGTGTAGGTTAACTAGTTTGTTACGCAGTAGAGGTAGTCAGAGGCCATTCTTGGCTTCCAAGTTTAGTGTTCCAGGGTAAATCTCCGCTATCCCCCTATGCCCGTCCGTTCCTGTCATTATCTGAAGGAGGGTGCTGTATTGCGATCTTCTTAACCCACTTCTACCAATTACCAATTACTTCAACAGCATTCACACACACACACATACACACACACACACACACACACACACACACACACAACAAATACAAATTGCCTAAATAAATTTATGATCTTATCTTTTTTGGAATTAATGATTTTATGCTGCTCTAAAGCAAACAGGATTTAGTAATGCCTTTCAAGACACCCCAAGTACTTCACAGTGCATTATTATTTGCTCCATACTTGGTGTTGGTAAGCTCCTATTGAAGCCATAGCTGCCCTGAGGCAGACTGACTGAAGCAAGGCTGCCAATCTGTGCCATCGGCCCTCTAAACTAAGGACACAACAGTTTCTACCAGAGCCTCTACCACTCCACCCTGGCACCTGGTCTTAATAGCAGTCTCCCATCCAAGTACTAACCAGGCCCGGCCTTAGGTTCCAAGATCAGATGAGATCGGTCATTGACCATAGAGCTTTACGTCAACGTTTCATTATGTTTGGGTGTTGAACGAGGGGCTAGGTTACATCGCTGTGGACTTGATCAAAGAAAAGGTGATGGATATAGAAATAAATCTGCATCTCCAGAAAATACACGGAAACAAAGAGCAGATGCAGGAGCAGGTGCAGACACAAAAGATGCCTTTAATGAAATATGAGCATTAATAAGTTCTCATTGTGCTAAAAACTCAAGGACTAAAAGCAATGGTAGCCAAGGCCTTCATTTCTTCTGTCACTACAATAGAATATATTCAGTTCTTATGGTGCACTCCACAGTCTACTTTAGCATTGCTAGCAGAGATTTACATACAGTAGTAAAACCTGCTAGTTCATTAACATTACTTTATCTGGACTTATTCATGCCCAAATCCATTCATCCGGACAATTAAGATTCAACATAGTGGCCAACCGGGGAATTGAACCCACAACCTTCGTACTGAGACCAATTTGTTATGTCCCAGCACCAATTTAACATTCATGAAGTAGAGAAAATTTGTGCATGTAAATTTGTCTGAAAGAGTTAAGTGGAAGGTAAAGTTGAATAACATCATCCGCCATCTTTACACACAGAGCAGAGCCAATGAACGGCCCAAAATAGTGCAGTGGGATGTCTATCTGTTTCATGCTATAGGGCTTCACAACTGTGCCTGAGGGAGAAGAGATGTTTCAAAAATAGAGCATTGATATAGATTTTGTACCTGAAGTTTTAAAAGTTTAAGTGGAGTAAGTTTTCACAGGTGCAACAAGAACCGGAATTAATATACCCTCAGTTACACAGGCCCTAGATACAAACTATAGACTGTGTAAAGAAGTGGACTAAAGGAGTGTGACGTCACCCATAGAGGGGTGACAGTTTTCTAATGTAAAGTGAATTGGAGCCAGAGTCGATGGAGCCGGAAGCACACTCATGCTCACTTCCTGTTTGGAATGCAGCTGCTAGCGGGTTAGCTATGTCCATTTATATATACAGTCTATGTTTATACCTTAACTGTTGAGATGAACACGAGTGCCCGCTTTACCCATCTAAACTCATGCTGTCAAATACATGCTAACTGGGTCAAATCTATTTTTGCTTAATTTATTTAAACCGCTCACCCATTCACACAAGAGCGCACACAGAGACCGGAGGCGAGGTGGGTTAAGTGTCTGCCCAAAGACACAACAGCAATATTCATCTGTGGAAGTGGGATTCAAACCGTCAACCTTCAGATCAGAGGACAAGCGCTCTACCAACTGAGCTACTGCCGCCCAATTAAACAAACAAACAGAACTAATTTTAAACCGTGGTCCAGTTATTCCGCTCTTTCCTTTTGCATGTTGTCCATCCCATTACTCCCCAAGTTTATAAGCACTTTTCACAACTCAGAGCAGAAATATGTCGTGACAGTTAAGCTAACAACCACTAGCATGCTAAGACTAGAGTGGACTTATTTTGACCTCAAGAGCTGATTATACAATATATCTGAAATTATCCAAACAAGCTGCATGAAAAGAATTGAAACTGAGCATCAACAAACAAAGGTGAATGAAACAGGCATCTTTTGACAGGAGATAAAAAACAAAATTAATCAGTGGCCAGTTTGAGTCATTGCATAATTGAAAGTTTTAACATATTTTTAGTGTAATAGCCTACGTCTTCATTAAAATCGCTGCTATAAGTTATCATGCAGGCCAAACTTTAGCGAGCAGCACAGTATGTAAAAGAATGAGTCATTTTATGCTTTCTCCTGACTCCCGCCCACAGTGACATGATCAGGAGTTCTGTTTTTAGCTACAGCAGACATGTGTAATGATGACAGAGAGAAGTCCCAGGTGAAGAGGATCTGCTGACATCACCCCTCCCTCATGTGAACATGCACACACACACACACACACACACACACACACACACTGATTTATGCTGAAGGCCTGTACAGGTGACAGTGTGTCGGACAGAGAGGGCACTCTTGGTTTGACGCTTTACAAAATGAGGGTTAGAGAAAAGTTTGATGGATTTCAGCTGTGATTACAATCAGTAACATCATTCTGCCAAATCTTGGTTGAAATTGTAATGAGGTGCTTGTTATGTGTTTTCATGACACCTGTGCAGACCCTCAGTTGTCCAGGCTAAGAGGGTTGAATTCTGTCAACAGGATAAAGTTTTTCGAGTGAATAAAATGCTGTTAAGAAATGTGTTGCCACTGAGATGTGCTTTACTAGATGCAGAAAAAAGAAACAGAAATAATTTCCAATTTCATGATATTTTTATCATTGTAAGAGCCATTTTGAGGCCTTTAATTTGTTTGCACCACCAGCCACTGTGTGGCGCTGTATTTTCTGTTCAGTCTGTCTGGGTGTACCGTGGATCTTTTAAAATAACTGCATAGGGTATTGCATTTTAGAGCTGTCTCGAGTTGGATTAGTGGCCACTCATTGGTACTACAATGAAAAAATCCCTCCTGCCCAGAAAGGATTTTTCTCATAGCGCGCATGGAATCACACTCATTGGTACTACAATGAAAAAATCCCTCCTGCCCAGAAAGGATTTTTCTCATAGCGCGCAATGGAATCACAAACTGCTCATGTTCGGCTGACAGGGACTGACAGGGACTGACAGGGACTGATAGGGCACCTACAACTTTCACAAAGGTTGAATTTTGCTGTGATTTTTTACCTATTTTCAGATCACAAACTTTTTCTCTGCTCAAAATATGTCTGTTGTCTTAAAAAACGCTTTTTAATCATTAGCTTCGGCTACGCTCTATGTCCGCTCTAGCTGGGCTCAAGCTCTGATTGGTTAGAGCGGTCATGTGGTACAACATGAACGAGCATGTGAGCGATGTGAATGAGCAGAAATATTTTATGCATTATTCCCTTGCCTTCTTCGTGGCCGTTCAGCTCGCTCTTGTCGCTCAAAGTCTCATGGGGAGTAGCTCAACTGCGCATGGTCCGTGGGCAGGACCGGATGTACCTAGCTGCTAAAGGCTAAACTCACAACATGCGCCACTGAGCACGGCCCGTTGACTTCAATGGGCGGCCATGTTTAGGTCCCTGGCCGTGGGGTGTGCCCAGGTGTAAAAGGGATAATTAAGGTGGCCTCAGTGCTACAGAGGCACAGTTTTTGACCGTGGTTGTTGCTAATGTGGAAAATGGAAACAGGTGCCAATAAAAGGATTCTTCACTAAACCTTTAAACTCTGTCAGTCTAGTAACTGATAGCACGAGGCTGCTGGAGCTAATCATGATATCAGTAAGTAAGTAAGTAATTTATACGTATTTATTTTTCAATACAATTAAAAGTTATAATCAGTGTATAACTTTTTAATATATTCTTTTAAGAGGATAAGAGAGCATATGTTTTATATACTTATTTAAAACTCATGAACTTGGCCTGCCAGCATGAAAATGTTCCAGCCTGGAAAGTTCCAAGTATGGCATTAAACTTTCATAGAATCTAGAGAGAAGCAGGTAATGCAGCCAGGCCAAGTTACAGGTTAGATCTGCGGAGAGGCAACCCAGAATGCATGGTTTTCAAGGTATTTTTGAGCAATATATGACTATACTTGAATAAATGCAAGATATACATATAAGCAATAACATCTCCATAGAGACAAGTAATAAGCGGATCCCTCCCCAGAAAGTTACATAATGCAACGTTATATAAAATAGGTTCATTTGAGGTTGCATGAACATATTGAAAGGTTAAAATTGCATATACTGTGCTCACTCCAAATGGTATTTTTGAGTTGCAGTACACGTTAAATAAAATATTTGGAAACTAAGTCTGCCTTTACTTACAGTATAGACATGAACCTAATCATCTAAACTTCCTACTGCGCCATGGCCCTTTTGCCTAAATCTGAGCGAGATTCCTGGTGAATATTTTATGGGATGTAATTGAACGGAGCGGTGGCAGCACATTAAAATGAATGTCATGTTTGTGTCGGCTGCATATTTTCACCCAAATGATTGTAATGGAAATGATCATGTGCCTGAGCCTGCATATAAAGAGGGAGCCGCTCCTCGCCCGAGTGTCTGGGATGCTAATAGGAAGATGTTTTATGGCCTTAGACACAAACTGCAGGAGGGTTTATAGGTGCAACAGTGGAGGAACACTGCGGTCCAAAACACGCCTCAATAAAACTGGGAAATGTAATGGTGTATGTACGTTTGTATGACGAAATATGGAAATGACAAGGGGTATGAGTTTATTACACAAACACTGAAGGATTTGGTTTGATGCTTTTTAATATGTGTGACAGGTCATCATGGCTAAAACAGTATTATCGGAATAAAATTAGCCAATTGCAATATATTTGATTTGTAGCTTCTGACAAACCCAAAAATGCACGCACTTGGTTTGATAAATCTGGTAAAAAAAGACAACATTTTGAGGTAAAATCTCAGTGAAGTTCTCACAAAACATCAAAAACACCATATAGTCTGGAATTCAAATACTGTATGGGGTTTAACAGCCTTGTACCAAATGATTTTTTCCTTTCCTTCCTTTCCTTTTTTAGTTTTACCCTGACACATCTATTGCATAAGGAGCTCTTGAGGTGAAAATATGTTTGCTGCCTGCTGTCTGCATCTAATTATAAAACGTTTTACAGTCCGATAATCAGGAAGTGCAAGTTAGCATGCAAGCGTTATCTTAACTGTGAGGGCAAATTTTTGCTCTGGTCTCTCAGAGTTGTGAAAAGCGCTTATAAACTCATTGCAGTGAATAATTAGGAGGCTTGGAATGCATTAGGCAAGTGAGGAATAACTTTGTACCAGAGCAAACTGTTTAAAAAGAACTAGTTACACGCTTCAAGACAGTAAAAATCGGGTACAGAACCTTTAATAAAGAACGCCGAGTTTGCAATTTTACACACACTATATCAGAACTGAGATTAAACCAGGATTAAACCCATATACTGCTGCTGTCAGGCTCATCATTTGTTTTTTTTTGTTTTTTTTAATGTTATTATTAATCCGCTCTACATGATCCTGGTGTTTTTATTTCGCTATTTTGTCCGTAAATCAAGATATGAACATCAGTAACAGGCAAATCAGCTGCCTTCTTTCCCTGAGGTCGCTTCCGCTAGCATTAGCAACAGGTTTGATTGACAGCGTTGCTAAGTGCCTGCTCCCTGCTAAACCAGCGGTGTGGGTGGGAAAGGGAGTTACCTTCAGCAGGTCTGCTCCTGATTGGGCCTTTGGTTTCTATGATACTTGCATTCAGAATTGCGAAAATGGAACTCGGCTGCAAATTGGCCCCTATAACTGCTAGCCTCCGTGAGCTTCATTTGACTGGAGCTGAACGCTATGGGTGACGTCACACTCCCTTAATCCACTTCTTTACACAGTCTATGATAAAACCTGAATTTGCCTAAACAAGGACTACAAAAGGATAAAACCAAGTCTACATCAGGACTAAACCATAGTCAAACCAGGAGCAAACCAGGGCACAGTGTGAACACAACCTTTGCAAAATGTAAACTCAAAAAATTTGAATTGTTTAATAATTTTTAGCATTACGACATCACTGAAGTCTTATTTACAGTAACTAAATTGTACATACTAATTCTTTATAAACACTCACAATGCAGCACCCATCTTGATAATTATATCCCTAGGTCTGGAAACTGAAGAAGACACACACTGTTAGGTGTTTGTGTTATATATTGTACACGGAACTAACAGTGATTAATTCATACAGTAGAAAGGTAACCCCGCTCCAGTCTTTCACACATCATCATACTAATTGTCTTTCCTCTGAGACAATAGAAAACTTTTGCTCAAAGTGGGGAGGCATGTTCAGCAATGACAACCATATGGCAGCTATTATAGAACGAATACACAGCAGCGGCTCATTTAACACCAAGCCAACAGAGTCCTCGATCATGGTGCTAACAGGGGTTGCCCTCCTGGTGCATTGTGGATAAAAAAACACCACTGCCACAGAAGGAATCTGCTGGCATGGTGCTCCATCAAGAGTGAACAAAGCAGATGGGGAAAGTAAGCCACCAAAGTCAAAAGGCTGAACTGAATTACAAGCATTGAACAGGCATAACATTATAGCAGATTAACTCTTTATCATGCAAAAGGATATATCAGATAGCGATAGTATGACAAAAGCTAAAATCAAATAGCGACAAGTTCATTTCTAAAACTGCAGATATTTTGCATGCTGCTTATAAATGCTTATAGAGGGGTTCCAACATACATGTATAGGTGGTCATGATATTTTTGGTTGAACAATCTGAATGAGGCCAAAAATGCATCTTAACATAGAGTATCGATACTTTGCAGCTGATGTCACCAACATTCCCTTTGGGTGTGATGCTAACTGGATGCACTGCTCTGTCTGTTACTCAACTTAGACGTTAATCTGAGCTTTGTTTAACACAAGCTGACCATAAAGAACTGATTCAACAGGTGAGCTGAATTTGTAGAATTGTTAAACAAGTCTCTCTCAAATAACATTACAGTCACAAGCTAGCGTTAGCCAACTGTTCTTCAGTTAGTCACCCTCACCTGTTTTGTTAAACATCAAACCATAACCACTCATATTGTTCACAGGCTCCTTAAACTGTGCTGTTTAAATCCAGTTTGTATTTTTTCTTGAGTTTTCAGATCCAGACAATCTAAAACTTTTTTTGGCTGTGTTTGCTAATGTGTGCATTGTGTCAGTGTTCCGCCATAGACATGCAGGAAGAACCCTTTCCTGCTTCCTGTATCCTGTTTTGGTTCCCTGTTTTCTTAGTTTCATATGGGCTTTATTTTTCATTATTTATTTATTTATTTATTTATTTTTTACCTTAGTTCATGTCCTTGCTGTTTTACGTGTGTTGATTGCCTGCCCCACCCTAATGTGTTTTACCTGTTTGTTGTTCCAAGTGTATTTAAGCCTCATGTTTTCCCTTGTCCTTTGTTGGTCTATTGTCATGGACATGTATAAAAAATCAAGAGACACTCCCCCAAAAAGGAGACTCCCCCAAAAAGGAAACGCAACAAGAAAAAGCTGGACAATGCAGAACCAACCCAGGCATCTGCAGCTCCCAGGGGACCTTTATCCAACCAAAGGTCCAGAAATGCACATGGTTCTTTCCCCAAGAAACAGGGTGGTCCTAGACCCAATCCTGAGAACCAGGAAAGCACTGAGAGGAAACAGTGCTATTCACGGCCTAACTGGAGAAAGGAAGCTGGTGCCAACTACCCCAATGCTGACCAAAGGTATGCCAAGAAACCCTGGTATCAGAACAATGGAGCAAAGACATCTCCTGCTCCTAGAAACTGGGTCAAAAGAGGAGAAAGAAGACCTTTAAATGTTAGAGAGGGAACAGCGAAAAGAGCCAATGACAATGCCGACAGACCTAGTTGTCATAACAAAACCAACAGAGAGACATCTCAAGCTCCTACAAACGGGAAAAAAAATGGTAGGGGTGGCTATCGACCCCGACCAGAAAGGGAGCAACCAAAACTCAACAAGGCACAGACTGAAGCAACACAAGCTTCAAAGGAGAAAGAAAAGCCCAAGTTTGTGCCAGCTCCTGTACCCAAAGAAAATGCCTGGTTTAGGAGAATGGAAAAAAACATGGGAGGAAAATACACCCAAGCAGGCTGCAGAGGAGGTTCTAAATGTTGAACACAATTGGTGGGAACCCCCTCAGCCAATTGAGCTGTATCCTCATAGCCCACCAAAAGAACAAAGACCACCAAGACGTCTTCCGAGAAAGACTCCAACAGTAAACACTGAAGAGAAACCAGCTCCAAAACTCGAGGCTATTGAGGTATATCCTTCCGCCCCACCAAAAGAAGAAAGACCACCAAGGTGTCTTCCAAGAAAGGCAGGTGAGCGCAAGACTCCAGAACCTGAGATTCTTTCCATCTGCCTGACTGAAAATGAACAATGCGCTGACAACACAAAAAAAGATGGAGGCTGTACAAATATTATCGCGGAGACACAAACTCCTAAAAAGAAAAAAACGTAACAGGAGAAGGAAGCAAACTTTGCGGTTACAAGCTCTCCTGATCCAGCAAGAGTCCCACAACACCAGCCCCACTATGGTCAAAGATGAGGAGTCACCAAAACCAGCATCTGAGCCAGAAGACACTAAACCAAGTGTTCGGTTCTATGAAATACCAGACGAACCAGAGGCAGTCATCACAAGACCTCCAGGAGCTCAGCAAACTGGAAACAAACACAGAAAAAACAAGAAAAGTGCAACCAAGGCCGGAGACCGCTTTTGGTTCGACATGCCAGATGACGAACATGACGATGACGAAATCTACTTTGGGCAGCTCATCTAGACACCACCCCCATCCCTCCAGTAGAAGGCAGCTTATAGTCAGTTCTGGAGAATCTACTGTTGACTCAGGTGAACTATATCATTGCAAAATCAACAATGAAATATAGTTCATTTGGGAGTTCAGTAGAGCTTTATTGAACTTTTTGAACAAAACACCAACTGGCATTTCAATAAACTGCTTTCACGATATTCCCATTAGAATTGGCCTGTATCAAATTTACCAGCAAAAAAGTATAAAAAATAAAAACAAATCTTCAAAAATACCAAGAGTATGGATTTGTGTATGTATTTTTATGTATGTATGTATGTATTCCTCTTCCTTTTCCAATCAAATGTCTAACCACATAATATTATAACTTTGTAATGAGAAACCTGTGCTGACCAGTTGTAGGCCTGCAGAAATACCATAGCTTATGACTCAACTAATGGTGAGTACACCATCTACATTTCTCCATGGAGATGTTGTACTTTGAATAGAATATACGCCTTTAAATGTACCTAACATTTATTTCTTTGAAGGTATTTTTATTTCACAACACCACCAGAAAAGGTACACAGTACACCTTTAATTTCTTATTATGTTCTGAGGTCAGTATTGCTGTCCTTGGAATAAGATCCTGAATGTTTCACCTTTAAACCAGCCCTTACCTCACCTTTGTACTACAGTAAAGTACACACAGATCAAAGTAAAACATTCATCATAATATTCATAGATGCTGCTCCTGTGGTTTCTTGAACTACACATCCTGGTCCTGTCTGTTTCACACACTGACCACTCTTCATTGAGCTGCCCAATATGTCCGATAGTTGTCTGTTCGAAAAGCACCAAATAATCCAGGCACTCCAAAAAGAATGAGCTGCACTAGTAAAAGGCCTTTATGTACATGACCAAGCCTACATATTCAACCAACCCAAGAGCACCTTCTGCTAGTTTTACTGACTGGAACACCTGAAATATTCCTTCTTTTTAAGATACACTGCACCTCCACAAGCATAATGTTTTAGTATTTAAATTTACTTTTCAAAATCTTTTACAATCCCCCTCCTCCCTGCAGATCTTTGAATAATTTGATTGCTTCTATTTCAGTGAGAGTGAAAGCATAAGGTTGACTCTCCCCTGCAGCTCAGACACAGCCCTAATTATCTGCTCTTCAAAGACAATGAGAAAAGCCATAAGACAGAAAGGCAAAGGGGCTGCAGCATATTATCTCACTCTATTGCACTTTGAACCCTTGAGCCAAGCGCACTGAAGCATGCACCTCGCCTGTGATGAGCGCACCATTTCTACCTATACAGCGCTGATGGTAATTGATATCGCTTGTAGAATATTAGTGCATTAAAGTGAGAATAATTCAAAGTGCCCCGAGTTGATTTGATTAGGGCTTCCAATATGTTCAGATGTTTCACCGCTGTAAATTCGTTTTTTAAATTTGAAAATATATATAAACGATGGTATTTCCGAGTGAGATTCAGCGGAAGTTTTATCTGTTAGATGGTCGGGATGGGTAACTGCGCATGTACAGAGTCAGAGGCGCAGAACCGCATACAAATATTTCATTTATACAAAGCCTTCACAGATGCAAATACAAGCAGCCGAGCGGAAAAGAGTATAGAGATGGTTTCCCATGAGGCCGTGCGACCAATTATGCAACGTTTTAGATCAACTGTTTGTCATCACACTTGGGTGACCTCATCGCGGATTCCCAGATGAGCCGAAAGCATCCACTCGTACAGGTTAATGCATATTCTGAGTCAGGCAAAGGGCACATACACACTGACCTTTATTTATTCTGCTAAGACCTACACAACTGCGGCTATGGAGCAATTAGTTTAATATTTATTTATATATACAGTATATTGTGTTATTTATTAAACAGATCTATCACCCTCCAGCAAAAAAGATTAAGGTTTATTTTGTTTTTATTTTCCTCCAGAGACACACAATCCAAGAACTGGCAGCCCCATAATTGCCAGCTCAGAGTTTGTAATCTTGGCCAAACCTATAATACTCCCTACATTGGAAGTATAGCCAGACCATAGACTGTATATATAAATGGACATATCTAACCTGCTGGCCACTGCGTTCCAAATAGGAAGTGATCATGGGCGCTTCTGGCTCCATCGACCCTGGCTCCAATTCACTTTACATTAGAAAACCGTGGCCCCTCTCTGCGTAACTACTGCTGTCAGGCTCATCATTTTGATCTTAAAATGTTTGTATTGACCCGCTCTACATTTTTATTTTTATTTTTTTTTCACTATTGTGTCTGTAACTCAAGATAAGAAAATTAACCCTGTGTGAGCGTTGCCGGAGTGCTGCATCAGCATTGGGAGGATCCCAGCGACAGCTGCGCTCTGATTGGTCATCTTCGAGGAACAACGAAAGCATATTACCGTAATGACAGTAACATATTTCAAGAGCCCTCTGCCTCTGCTTTGAGATGCCGTGTGAATTTACATGAGAGCACAATTGGTTGTGAAGTTAAGATAATGGAAATTCCGCAACCACGAATCTATCGGCGACAATAGCATCCGACACTATAGGGTTAAGAGACAAATCAGCTTCCTTCTTTCCCTGAGTTTGCTCCCACTAGCATTAGCAACAGGTTTGATTGACAGCACTGATATGCGCCCGCCCCCTGCCAACCAGCGGTTAGCATTAGCAACAGGTTTGATTGACAGCACTGATATGCGCCCGCCCCCTGCCAAACCAGCGGTGTGGGTGGGAAGGGACGTTACCTTCAGCAGCTTCGCTCCAGGTTGGCTCTTTGGTTGCTATGATACTCGCAGTTGAAATTCCAAATATGGAACTTGGCTCCAAATTGGCCCCTATAACTGCTCTAGCCTCGATGAGCTTCATTTGACTGGAGCTGAACGCTATGGGTGACGTCACATTACCTTAGTCCACTTCTTTATACAGTTAGAGCCAGACTGTGCGGGATTAGACTGGAATGGACCGTACTATCACACTGGGCAACACTGATCCATTTGGCTGTTTAACTGTTGAGTGTTGAGCACAAACGTCACCTAAATTACTTACAAACTGACACATTTAAATGCACTCTAATTTAGTCAGAAATGGATATCAATAAATCCTCATGTAACCCCACCCAAATAATAATAATAATAATAATAATAATAAAACATACAAAAGTGTTGTTTAGGTGGACAAAACAGCCTTTACAGGGTGATTCAATGAAATAAATATATTTGAGTTTTTGTAAGACTGAAATGAATATAACTATGTTGAATGTTGTGCTGAAAAATTGGCCTATTACTGGCATAAAACAGTTTTCCTTTTCAGAATTATACTTTCAGAATTACACAAAATTTTACATTTGTAAAAGAGGCCATGAAATGAAACATTGGCCAGATGAAGAGGAAATTGCTGTATTAAATAATAGATGACATGAAGTGATGGCACACATGTCTGACTGCTGACCTTCAGAAGTGGTCACACTCTCTCCCTCCGCAGAAATCGCGCTGCCAAAAGCTCTCTGGATCCTCTAATGATCAGGCTAATCAGGTTCCGAAATGTTTTTTAATAAGCTCTTAATTTATTCAAATATTCCAGGCACATTCTTCATTTCATTTGAAATAATGAGAGACAAGGAGAGAGGAGCCGCTGTGCAGGACTACAGAGAGGGAGCGGCTGCAGGAGGAATCAGAGGACTAAATGTAATTTGTCAGCCAATTCAGACAGCCAACACAGAAACCGGAATTAACATAGAACGTGGAGAACTGCTCTTTAATTGGACAGGGCCACTCTTGACATTTTCAAGACAAACTTCAGAGCGATGACGAGCCAGAATGTGACATAACTATCAATAATGCTCTGCCAACTAAGAACTACTAAAATACCAAAACTAGTGAGGGGCAGAGTGACGCAAATGTGACTGCCAATCTGTGCCCACGGCCCCTCCGACCATCAGTCACACAGCCACACTCTTATTTAGGCAAAGTGGAGAAAGCGTCTTGCCCCTGGACACAACATCTTGGTCGAAGAAGAGAGTGAGCCACCAACTTTGTGTGCCAATGCTCCATCAATGAACCAATGCTGCTAAGGTGAGGTGTCTTGCCAAAGGAAATGACAACAGTATACGGTATGTTTCTATGTTCTTCACCCGAATTAATGTTGTATCCAAAAATAGTGGTTTATATCAGTCAAATCAATCATCAAATCAGTTACTTATGAGTAATGATAATAAAATACTCTATAGAGTTCTGGGGACCCCTGAACATTTTTGAGGACCCAAAGGTGGATGCTGTGCCCCTGGTTGGGAATGACTGGTTAAACTGTCTTAGGTTAAATGATAGACTGAATATATAAATGGATATAGCTAACCCGCTAGCCGCCATGTTCCAAATAGGAAGTGAGCATAGGTGCGCTTCCGGCTCCATCGACTTCAATTCACTTTCTGTTGAAAAGAAAGTCACCCCTCTTTCCGTAACTGCTGCAGTGAGTCTCGTCATTTTGGTCTTAAAATGTTGATTTTAACCCGCTCTGCATGATCCTGGTGTTTTTATTTGGCTATTTTGTCCGTAAAACCAGATATGAACATTAATAATAGACAAATCAGGTGCCTTTTTTCCCCTGCTAGTATTAGCACCAGGTTTAATTGACAGCGTTGCTAAGCGCCCACTCCCTGCTAAACCAGTGGTGCGGTCGGAAAGGGGCGTTACCTTCAACAGCCTCGCTCCAGATTGGCTCTTTGGTTGCTATGATACTCGTGGTCGGAATTCCAAATATGAAACTCCAAATTCGCCCCTATAACTGCTCACCTCGATGAGTTTTGTTTGACTGAAGCCGAACGCTATGGATGACGTCACATTCCCTTAGTCCACTTCTTTATACAGGCTGTGGTTTAAATGAAAGAAAACAGGAAAAAAACTGAAATATGTCTCTTATATTTGCAGCAGTGTTAGACCATATTTGACCGTGAGACTGTTAGACCGTAAGCATGTAACAAGCAGCACAAAAGTAAATAACATGGCCTCAGCAGAAACACTGGAGGACAACGAGATGCAGGAGGAGAAAGAGAAGAGCTTGCGATTCACAAACAGCACCAGATCACCACAGAGAGTGTCCATTCAAACAGGCTGTCATCCTGAGACAAGCCCGTGCTGAGTCAGGAGGAGGAGGAGTCTGCTCTGGAGAAACTAAAGCTACAGCTCCACACGCCCACAAGGTGCCCTTCAGCACTACGATCAAATATGTAACTTATTTATGCAATATTTTAACTATGGACCCGTATGCAAGATAAATTTAAAGGTCCCATAGTACTATTTTCTGAACGATGATATAATGTTGTTTCCCCATCACAAACATACCTGGAGTTGCGTTTTGTTTCATTCACACAAGTTTAACACACAAACCCTGCATATTTAGTCTGAGTTCTTCTCTCAACCAGAAAACACTCTGTTCCTCCTTGTGATGTCATGCGGTAATACAGGAAGTGCTCCAATTTACCAATCTCTACTGAACAAAAGGTAAAAAGTAGCTGTTAACTGGAAAACTACCTCTTCATGACATCACAAGGTGGAACAGAGCATTTTGAGCTTTGGAGATATAGACAGACTATTAATAAAGGGTTACTCAAACACGTGTGAATGAAACAAAACACAACTCCGGGTATGTTTTTGATGAGGTAACAACAGTCTAATGTGGCTAAAAGCACAAGAGTCCATTTTGTATGTATTTTTATGCTAAAGTCCATATGTAGTTTTCTAATTGTACATTCTATATTTATAAAGATTTTCTTCATAGTGGCAGTTAGTTTTAACAAATGTAGTGAGATTCTCAGCCCAGTGAATACACACAAATGCTATAACCAGGCATCAGTCCAATATTGTGCGATCACATCTGAAGAGGACTGGACGTGCTTTTTCAAGGCCAATCTTTTGAACTGGATTGTTAAATAAAAAGGACAGGAAGAGTAGTTGGAACGGCTTTGAATAATTGAGATAAATACTTTTTGTTTAGTGTATATTTTGTGGGAAAAATAAGAGCAAAATAGATATTTGTTGATTTATTATGGAGTATGTTGCAGCTATGGTATGGCAACCTATAGCTTATGGAGTGGCTGCTAAGTTTCTCCAATATAACAGCTCACTGCAGGAGCAACTAAGAGAAACTAAACAGCCACTCCATAAGAGAATGTACCAACACCGTTGGAAGAGCTCCTCGGGACCTCAGTCTGCCATACATCTTCATCTCAAAGCCACTAACCACTCCTTTGAAGATAGTGAGGTACAGATTTTAGCCAAAGAAAAGAAATGGTTTGAGAGGAGAGTTAAAGAAGCAATTTTTGCTAAGAAAGACAATCCTTCCTTGAACAGGAATGGGGGCCTCAGACATCATCTATCCCCCGTCTATAACTCCATCCTCAGACCCAAAGCAAAACAAAGAAAACAAAGAGAACAATAGGGCTAGCCAGGATGCTAATAGGTAAGCCTCATTAGGGGCTTGAATGACTATGTTAAGTATGACTCAGGCACAGACCACATTTAGGGTAGCGCAATAGACCTAGCCTACAAACAGAAACTGTAAACAATGGCTGTTTTCAGTTTCAGTGTAGCTAGCTCCTCCCTTCAGATAGATATAAGGCGTGTCCAGCAGTAATCTGACCAGAACTGAAGAAGCGGCTTGGATGAGCAGCAAAACGTCTTCACTCCTACAACTTTTTGTCCAGTTGATACATTTTATATTTTTCCTTTACTATGGATCAAACCTGGACGACTGAGGGATTACACAGACATGGTAACTTATGGTAACACAGAACACAGACTTCTGACAATATCGAGAGCCCATCGTAAAGTTCAAGGGTAAATCACCATTGATCGCAATCACACAATACATTCACTGGAGGCAAGGATGTGTCTTGCCCAAGGACAGCTGTATACAGTGCTCTAATACAGGCTTGACAGTGTGAAGGCTTCTATTCTGACCTACACAATTACATTCTTATAGAAAAATACATGTTGTGTACACTTATTCAAGACAAATCTCTGCTTCATCTTAGAACAGACAACTAAAGTTCCATTCTTTTCTATACTAACACACATTACCATAATAATAATGTGCTGTGCCCCCGTGTTGATTTGTCATTCTGAAATTTTAATGCACAATGCACACTACCATTTATGATATGTAAATACATTTTAAAGCAGTGAGAAAATGATTGGTAGCCACTAGAAAATGGCACTGCCCTCCATTTACCATGTTGCATATGTCAAATGTAACAAAAGAAATTGTGCCGACAGTAGCTCAGGTGGTAGAGTGTTTGTCCCCTGATCTGAAGGCTGGTGGTTCAAATCCCACTCTTGAGATAAACATCATTGGTTAAGCAGTCAGATCCACTGATACATAGGTTGGCGGCAGCTCCCACAGGAGAATGCTGTCATGGTGTCCTTGGGCAAGACATTTAACCCCCCCACACCCCCAGTGTCTGCATACACTGGTGTGTGAATGGGAGAGTGGTACTTTGATGTAAATCACTTTGAGTGTCTTGAAGGTGGAAAAACGCTATATAAAAATGTGACCATTTACTAAACAAACATAAGCCTTTTTCATTTATAGCACCTCCACTGATCTGAAGGTTGGTGCTTTGAATCCTGCTCTCAACATAAACATCGATGGTTGAGCGGTCATATCCACTGACCCACAGGTTGGCAGTGCAATTCAGCTCCCACTTGAGCGGTCATATCCACTGACCCACAGGTTGGCAGTGCAATTCCAGCTCCCACAGATGAATACTGTCATGGTGTCCTTGGGCAAGACACTTAACCCCGCGTGTGTCTGCGTACACTGGTGTATGAATGTGTGTGTGAATGGGTGAGTGGTTCTTTTATGTAAAGTGCTTTGAGTGGCTCGAAGGTGGAAAAAATGTGACCATTGACCATTTATAGTGCAAAGTACAAGACTAAGACAAAGAAAAAATATGGTAAAAGTACAAAATGATGCAACTTAATCAACAAGGCCAATGAAATGTGTTTTAATATGAGAAAGAAAAACTAAATACAAATAAATAATGAACGGCTCGCAGTATAGTGATCAAGTTGGGTGGACGAGGGTGTTTAGAAAGCCGTGCCTATTTGAAGCGTGATACATTTAATACCTGAGGACTTTATATGATCCCACAATGGAGCTCAGAGCATCAGAGTGAAAATGCCATTAGTGCTTTTAATTAGAGGCGCGGTGGCAGGCCCGACTATTGTGAACAGGTCTGCTGGGTAATTTGTGGCATCCATAAATTGCTTCATTTACAATATCCCCTGAATGCCCCCGACGATACATCATCAGTGAGCTGTGATGTTCCAGTTTGAAGAAGCTAAGAGCTGTTAAATTAACCTCCTCTATGGTCATATGTAAACACCGTGACTGATGAGCGGCATTATGGGTAAGACCAGTAGTTAAAGCCATGTTGACATTTTAGCCGGTATTAGCGAAACAAATTACACTGCTCTGAAGGGAGGGTTGCCGGGTGCGAATACACTGTTCATTTCTATATGTTGCACTTTATAATTTGATGACGTAAAACTCTCAGTGAGTTAATCACAAACCAATTTATTCAAAAAACATAAATGTCAAGGCTCCTGTGGTTTCTATAAATGTAAACATCTCCTTTAGGTGAGTTCATTCAGGCCTAACATTATTGTGTTATTGTAAATACAAAAGACAGATAGAGATAGAGAGTAAAAAAGAGATAGAGAGATAGAATGAGAGAAATAGAGAGACAGAGCGAGAGATAGAGCAAAAGCGAGAGAGACAGCGAAAGAGAGAGAGCGAAAGAGAGTTAGAGATAGAGACAGAGAGATGGAGAGAGAGAGAGAGAGAGAGAGTGAAAGAGATAGAGAGAGCAAAAGAGATAGGGAGAGAAATAGAGAGACAGATAGAGCAAGAGACAGAGTGAAAGAGAAATAGAGAGCAAAAGAGAGACAGCAAAAGAGAGTTAGAGATAGAGACGGAGAAAGAGAGATGGAGAGATAGAGAGATAGAGAGCAAAAGAGAGATAGATAGAGAGAGCTAGAACAAGAGAGACAGTGAAAGAGATAGAGAGCGCAAAAGAGAGATAGAGAGAGAGAAAGGGAGACAGAGTGAGAGACAGAGAGTGAAAGAGAGATAGAGAGTAAAAGAGAGAGAGACAGCGAAAGACAGTTAGAGATAGAGACAGAGAGAGATGGAGAGATAGAGAGAGCAAAAGAGAGATAGAGAAAGAGATAGAGAGTGAAAGAGATAGAGAGAGCAAAAGAGAGACAGAGAGAGAAATGGAGACATAGAGCGAGAGACAGAGTGAAAGAGAGAGATAGAGAGAGCAAATGAGAGAGAGTGAAAGATAGAGATAGAGACAGAGAGATGAAGAGAGAGAGAGAGAGAGAGAGAGAGAAAGAGAGAGAGAGATAGCGGACAAAACACACCACCACCACCACTCTCCTCCATTGTTTAACATGTGTAAGCTTAACCATGTCAGCAGTCACATGTCAGCGATAAATACAGTCATTGTCTCCTTTGTGATTATAACAGTGAGAGGCAGAGGGCCTAGAGAGGACACAGCTTCATGTTCTACAAAACATGTCTGTATAGTGCACAAACTATACAGTGCCACAAGTCCACATGGGCACACACAAAATCAAAATTATACACCATAAAACAAGGAAGTAAGTATTTAAAAGGGCACTTTTAACTTTTCCAGTGGAGGGTCTGCCACATGCTCTTCTCCACACAGATGTTATTGTTTTGAAAGGAAAGGCGGCAAACACCCGTCCAAGTTACCCTCTCACAATAAGAAGAAGCATATTTTCAAGATATTTTTGAGCAATAATGCACGATAGGTACCTTTAATGCCATACTGTGGAAAATACTTGGCAAAGCAATAACATCTCCATGGAAACAATCAGATGATGGACACCCACAGACTGTATATATAAATGGACATAGCTATGGGTGCGCTTCCGCCTCCATCGACCCTGGCTCCAATTCATTTTACATTTTACATCTCTCTGTAACTGCTGCTGTCAGACTCGTCATTTTCGTCTTATTCGTCATATTAACCCGCTCTACATGATCCTGGGGTTTTAATTTTGCTATTGTGTCCGTAACTCAAGATAAGAACATTAATAACAGACAAGTCAGGCGCCTTCTTTCTCTGAGGTCGCTCCCGCTAGTGTTAGCAACAGGTTTG
>KN476897.1:2159-25575 GCA_000787095.1 Periophthalmodon schlosseri | reverse complement strand
CCCCCCCAGCCCCCCCAGCCGCTACCTGGTCCTCATGAGGAGGGCCCAGCAGCAGCGTGCGCAGGTCCCACTCACCCCAGACACATTCAAATCACACGCTCCATACTCCCATTATAACACCAGCACACACATCACACTAGTCCACATCACGTCCGCAGACACGCTCATGGCACGCCCACGACACGCCCACAGCACGCCCACAAGACACGCCTCCACGTCACGTCCACGACACGTCCACGACACGTCCACGACACGTCCACGACACGTCCACGACACGTCCACGACACGTCCACGACACGTCCACGACACGTCCACGACACGTCCACGACACGTCCACGACACGTCCACGACACGTCCACAGACACGTCCACAGACACGTCCACAGACACGTCCACAGACACGTCCACAGACACGTCCACAGACACGTCCACAGACACGTCCACAGACACGTCCACAGACACGTCCACAGACACGCCCACAGACACGCCCACAGACACGCATTTGGACTGAACCGTTCTAACAGGCTCTGTCCAAAGTCTAGGTGACTCGTGACCCAGATGCAGTGCTGTGGCTGACAGACATCCAAGAGACGGTGATAAGAGCCAATCAGGACACTCAGAAAGCACTGAAGAGTGAGTATCAACTTTTAGGGCAAAGTTGATATGTGCTGTGTTGTGCCAAACTGGGCAATTTACTAAAAGATATTTTATGTATAATGTATAATGGGAATAAAAGAAACTTTCAGAAAACCTGTATAAAGAAGTAATCACTGAGCTGCAGAGGCTGCAGTAGCACTGTTTAATGATTGGCTGCAGGTGCTGGGGTTTTAGTCATTTCCATCTGGTTTCTGGATCTTCAACTGGATCTGGGAACCCGAAGTGTGAGGCTCATTCTGCATATCCTACCTTTAACTTGACTTGTTGACTGCCCAAATCTTCTGCATTGTACATGACACAAAGCGCTGCTGACTGATTTGAGTGATCTGTTGGTTGTAAAAAATATTGTTTTGTGTGTGTTGCAGTGTGCTTGGCGCTGGCAGCAGTAAACCAGGCGGTGCGAGAGCAGCGTCCCTCTCAGACCTTCCGAGTCCTGTCTCTGCCTGAGCTGGCTCTGTCCAGTCTGGTGCCTCACTGTGCAGAGCAGTACCAGGAGCAACTCGGCACACTCCTGAAGGAGAGGGCTCGCACAGGTACACACACCACTGCTCTATTATTATGGGCTGTCTGTTAGGTACATGGGATGATTTCATATTAAAAAGGAAAGTGACATTGAAGTAGCATTTAAATTTTAAAAATCAATCTCTTTATTTGCCCCAAAGAGCAGTTTAAGAACATTGAGCAGTAAAATATTATGATCATAGAAAAGCGCAAACAAAAGTCTTAATAGGCTTAATAGGTAGTGTCACCAGATCCTGTGTAAGGGCAGTTTGAAGAGAGTAGCTGCCCTCAGGACAAAAGTATCCCTCCTCTGTGTCCTCTGTCCTCCAACATCACAGCAGCCTCCAGGGGGAGCCAGGTGAACTATGGAGACACAGCAGATTTGACATCTTTAATGATGATGAATTTGAATATCATAGAATCAGAAAATGTAATATTTGACAGTGTGCTACCATCATAAACATCATAAACAGATTTACGATGGTAGTCTGTACTGCTTACAGATTGAGGGGGTACTCACAGTCTCAGACAAAGCTTAGGACTACTCAAGACAAAAAACATGTTGGGAACCACTGTGTTACTCTGATCATTCCCTGTCAGTTTTGCATTTCTAGTCATTACATGTGATCTCCTCAGCATGGGATTATTACATGGAAAGCACTGACTTTATTGGTCATGGAGCTATCTGGTTGATTATACACATATATGTTTTGCACATGATCCCGGGTCTTTCACTCAGTGTGTTTGTGTTTCTGGAGTGTGAGACTGACATGTGGTTCATATCTGTGTCACAGCAGCTAACTCCAGTCCATGGATTCGGACAGCGCTGGATGATGACTCCGGCTTTTACTTCCACTTGAACAAACTGGAGGGGAGCTGGGACAAACCGCAGAACTTCAGGCCTAGCTCTCAGTTCCTCAGCCGCAGTGACATCCAGGTGAGACAGTGTGGAGAGCAAAGGGAGGGGAGGCATGTTAATACGTTGTTTTTGTCGAATATAGCATTTTCAAAACAATAAAAAGTAACATGGTGATCTAAATATGTTATGTTTTAGCAGTTAATACGCCAAGTTGTGGGCCTTTCTGCAGATTTTAAAATTGATTCGATTAAACATCTATATGTGACCATAGTAACCCCCTGTGTGTGTTTGTGTGTGTGTTTCAGTGTGTGGTGAGCAGTGCCTCGGCTCAGCACTCCCGCAGCCTGCAGTGGAGGAGCAGGGAGGGGCTGGTGGTGCGCCTGCAGGCCGTGGCCAGAGGCTTCCTCCTGAGGACACAGCTGAAAAACAGACACGCCTACTTTATGGACAACATCTCTGCTGTGGTCACTATACAGGTACACGCTGTCTGAGCATGGCTGATGTAACATGCTATTCAGCTGTGATTGAATCCTGGTACAATCTGCCAAATGTGAACATGACATCAGTAGTCATTACATCCATGTTAAGAGGACACATATTCAGGCATGTTTACGTAATCCTACATGTACTGCATTTGAGGCCTGGGTACACGTACATTGTTTTAACACTAGTTTCCACTCCTACTTTGACTAACATTCAGTTGCTAGAAATGGACATAAATTGTGTGTGTTCACAGTCCAACTGGAGGAGGTTCTTGGCTCAGAGAGCATATCGCCGGCGGCTGCAGTACCTCTACATGAACTGGAGAGCTGTTGTGAAGGTGAGCTTTCTTTTCTTCTATAGACGTAAGTATACAAGTTAAACACTCCCTGTAGTAGCTGGTGGTGCCTCAGGGGTTCAAAATTCAGGGTTTTTTCGCCTGAATTTTCAAAGCTTTCTCACCTCAGTAGGGATGTTGGGATTAATTGCTTAATTATTATTATTTAGCCCACAATATAATTATAAGGGCTAAAAAATCATCATTATGATAATTCCAATCCAATGTATAGTCCATTAAAGTAACCTAAATGTAAAGTGTTGTTTATTTTTTTGTTTTTTTGGGCTGTTTGTCACATTAAAGCCGCAGTTAAAGGTACACTTTAGCCAAAAAACAGACAAAAAGAAAAGCCTGTTCCTTTTCATTTTGGTTGTGTTTACTGCACTGAAAAACAGAAAAACATGCGTCCTTACTGTGAGTGGGCTTACATCTCCACAAACCTGACTCTTATTTGGCCTAGACGAAGGCCTCCTTCTGCTTGTTTCCATGGAAATGTTGTTCCTTTGGCTATAATCTTCCACATAAAACATATCTATCTCGATGGAGAATATTCCAAAGTATAGTTTTAGCTTTCATGCAGGAATCATGCAGGTGAGGTTCCAGTTCAAGAAAGTTACATACTGTAACTTTAACTTTACTGTATCATTCAGAAAGTTTGATTGGATAACGCTGAAGAGTGATGATCTATTCAACAGTGTTAATCAAAGTAAATGGAGTGATTTTACTGTTACTGAGTCATGGTGTCAATGTTGTTCCTTCTCACAATAACTGTAAGACTAAATGTGAAGTTATGACGTCCTTACACATCAAACTAACTTCATTTGTGCTTTCCTTTACTTGTTCATGGTGCTGAAGCCTTTCATCTGATTATTATTCACATTGTTGCCATGAGAACAGTGTTTCTAGAACCACATAACTAAGAATCATTTCATACCTCTGCCTTTGTATATTGACTGATACGTGCTCCGTCAGATCCAGTCCATGGTCCGGATGTGGCTGGTGAGGAGGAGGTACAGGGAGAGACTGCGGTTCTTCAGACGAAATGTGGGTCTGCTCAAAGAACTTCGAAAAATTAATGTATTTATTTGGAGTTCCAAGGCCAGTTAGGAATGTTGTAACTGCAAAGTGGTGTTTCTGTGTCTTCAGGTGAAAGCAGTGTTGAAGATCCAGGCCTTCTTCAGAGCCAACAAGGCCCGAGAGGAGTACAGACTGCTGGGTAAGAAAACAATTCTCCAGAGTGATGATGGTTACTTTTAAAAGAGGACTATGTAACTTTTCTGGTGGAGGGTCTGCCACCTTCTTGTCTCCATGGAGATATTGCTTTTCCTGGAATGTTTCACAGTGTGACATTAAACTCAATTACTACTCTTTTTATTGCTCAAAACATATTTCTTTATAGATGTAACCTCTAACTTGGTCTGGTGGTGCCCCTTGCTTGTCTCCATGGAGAATTCTATGCCTGATATTCTATCCCTGAAATATTCCGCAGTATGGCATTAAACAGTATTCAGTTACTAATGTTTTTATTGCCATATTGACATACATTCTTAATGCGAGCAGGGCTGCCTCTTCATAGATATAATCTCTAATTTTATCTGATGGTGCCACTTGCTTGTCTCCATGGAGACTGAAAGGTCTCCATCTGGCAAGACCCTCTAGCAGAAAAGTTGCGTAGTGCTCAATCGTAGAAGACTTCTACGATTGAGCCAGTCACAATTTAAAGGATGAGCACATGTGGCAAAGCATGATTTTGGTGTGATCTAATGCTGCGTTCATGTGATTTTGGAAACTCGGAGATGGCTACGTAATCGTCCTACTTCCCAAAATCAAAGAGGAGCCGGTGAAACGTGCAACAATGACAATAACATACATTTGAATAAATTGATTATCTTTGTTGATTCATTGGAAAAATGTACAAAACCCTCTGTAGTTGTTGTGAGAGAGCCTTATGTGACAGTTTATCTGCAAGTTGTCTAAAAGAAACAACATATGCCTAATTATTTAGGAAAGTTGCAAAGTTGTATTGCTGAGTACTTCATTAATTCAAATATAAAGCTGAATTTTGGCTTAAATGTGTTTACCGTAATTTGTGAAATGGAACCATCAGTGTAAAATGAAACAAAATCCCTCTGTTTGTAACCACATTGTCCTTCAGTCCCAACGGAATCCTTTCACAGTGATGTAAACTCGGGATTTCGAGGTTCAACACTTCCGCACGAATTTCTGAGTTGAAATTCCAATCCGAGTTGAGTTATTTCCCATTTTTCCAAGTCGGAGGTTGGATCTTCCGAGTTTCCAAGATCACATGAATGCAGCATATGCCCCCTGAGGTCCCTAAATGTTATCCCATCAAATTGTCAACCTTCAGTGCACTCGGCCACGCCCCCTCTGCGTGTCATCAGGAAGTTTGCTCACCTGTTGGAGCTGTCCAATGCTGACATCACTGAGGAGGCGGAGCTTCTTCGAGTTAGACAGGAAGTTGTGAGGACCATCCGCTTCAATAAACAGCTGGAGGCCGACCTGGACCTCATGGACCTGAAGATAGGGCTTCTGGTCCGCAACCGGGCCACTGTCCAGGTACAAGTGTCTGAAGAATTCTTTATTATTAGTGCTGCCACGATACTAAAATTTCAAGCTTTGATACTAACTTGATACTCAGTACCACTTCTGATACCACAATGATAATAAAAAACATTCTTTCTTTAGACAATAGAATGTGATTTTCAACATTAAATGGTAGTACTTTCTTTTCTATTCCCATGTGGCCTTATATATGTGTAATCCCTCAGTCGTCCAGTAGGTTCCATAGTGGTCCAGGGGCGTGTACTAGTCTATGTGTCTTATACTTGTGAAACATACAGCTCAACATCATTCTAAAGATATTCAGGAAAGGTTCATTTCTGTCCTGTCAATGGGACTTTTTTAGTATCGATATCTGCTCAAATGAGGATCTAGTTTGGATACTAGTTTCAGTATCAGTTAGTGCCTGATTTTTGATACCTTTGACAACCCTAATTGTTACTGAAGGATTTGAACAGCAAAATAATGAGAATAGCAATATTTGATCAGAAACAAAGTCTTCATTGTGTTTTACAGTAGTTTGGTTTTGAAATGGGATTACACTAAAAACTACACACTACAAGAGTTATAGTTGTCATTTTGCTCCCTCAGCCTGTCAATCAGGGACACATTGTTTACCAACATGTATACAGAATAGCAGTATACGGAATAGCAGTGGCACAGTGGGTGAACTTTTCTCCCACCAAAAAGTCAGCGGTTTGATCCAAGCTCTGACCAGTGACTTCTATCATTGTGTTCGGTGGGCAAGACAATCCCTCTCTTTTCCTGGTATGATTGTGGTGTGCGTGAGTGTCAGGGTCTACCATGGCAAGTTGTGGCTACAGAATTAGCTTAGTATGGATTTGAATGAATGATGAGATGTACTTGTGCTTGAGATGTATTTTGTATTTTGTGCTTTATAGATAGAGAACACATTTTTTATTTTACACAGACATGTCAGTTTTGGTTCATTTAAGGATATGAGTGACAGGTCATAAAATATGTATCCAAAAGTTGGATTCTAGTGAAAATGTGATCTGTGGCTATTGGTTCATAAATGTTCTCTGGACACTTTCTCAGGAGGTGGCCTCTCACTGTAAGAAGCTGACCAAGAAGAACAAGGAGCTGCTGTCGGACATGATGGACCTGGAGAAGAGCAAAGGTCTGAAGGCTCTGAGCCGTGAACGCCGTGAGAGGCTAGAAGCGTACCAGCACCTCTTCTACCTCCTACAGGTACTCCACACAGCACAGACTGTGTGTGTGTGTGTGTGTGTGTGGGAGCACAGACACTGTTTGTGTTGGGTGTGTGTGTGTGTGTGTGGGAGCACAGACACTGTTTGTGTTGGGTGTGTGTGTGTGTGTGTGGGAGCACAGACACTGTTTGTGTTGGGTGTGTGTGTGTGTGTGTGGGAGCACAGACACTGTTTGTGTTGGGTGTGTGTGTGTGTGTGTGGGAGCACAGACACTGTTTGTGTTGGGTGTGTGTGTGTGTGTGTGGGAGCACAGACACTGTTTGTGTTGGGTGTGTGTGCGTGGATGTGTGGAGGTGGGTCAGTAGAGGGGGTTGAGCACAGAGCCTGGATGTTGTCCTCTTGTTGCAGACACAGCCCCGGTACCTGGCTCAGCTGGTGTTCCTCATGCCTCAGAGCCGGTCTACAGGCTTCATGGAGATGTTGGTGTTCAGTCTGTTTAACTATGGCTCTGATCGGCGAGAGGCCTTCCTTCTGCTGCAGCTCTTCACACAGGCGCTCCGATATGAGATCAGGTTAGTACTGTGGCCTATACAACACAGGGATATCCTCAACCTCTGTACTGTTCATGGGCAGTTGAGTGGGCCGTATTCACAACAATGAACTATCAAACAAACACTGTGGACCCCTGCATGTTTTGCCTCATATCTGGCCCTCAACTCAAAGTTCTTTTGAAGAACATAGTGTTGTGTGTTTTAGGCTGAAGGTGGACCTTCCACAGGATGTGGTGACAGGAAACCCCACGGTCATAAAGATGTTGGTGAACTTCTACCGTCACGCCCGTGGACACAACGCTCTGAGAGAGACTCTGGGCCCAGCCCTGAAGGAGCTGCTCCTGGAGCAGAACCTCAGCGTCAGAACTGACCCTCTAGAGGTCTACAAGGCCTGGGTCAACCAGACTGAGACGCAGACTGGAACCAAGAGGTGAGCTAGACTGTACTCCTCTCCAGAGCTCTCACACTTGCCTCTGGTGCTAACTGCACCTTAAGTGTGTCGAGAGAATATCCAGAGGAAACAGTTTCAGTCGTAACTGCCTGTGCTTAACCCTGTGTGTGCAGTGCTCTTCCATATGACGTGACTCCAGAGGAGGCGCTGTCTCACCCTGAGGTGCAGAGGAGAATCGACGTGGCCATGGTCAATCTAAAGAACCTGACCGACCGAGTGCTCAAAGCCATCACCTCCAACCTGCACATGCTGCCGTACGACACTCTCACAAACACACACAAAACCATCCTGCCGTACGACTCATTCACAAACACCATTCTTCTTTTCAGTGGCTTTTCTACTTTTTAGGGCTGTGCAAGTAATCAAATTTAAATCGAGACTGAGATCTGTACATTCTAATTGTCAGTGATATGTCTGGCTCTTAATGGGGAGGTCCACAGCCAGTTCTCTTTCAGTAAAAGTGTGTGATTTGGAGCAGAGTTCAGACTTTGGAGGAAGAAATTAAACTATCTGTCTTAAATGGCTCTTATGAAAGGCGGCATTGTTTCATTTGTTTTGAATAACAAAAGCTAATATAAAATCATTGTCATAGGAGGATAAAAACTGTTAACTTTTATGCCATAACAGCCAGCCCTATCATGCATGTACTCACACTCATACTGTTTTTTCATGTATTTGAATAGAACTGTTTACAAAAATATATTCTTCCTTATTTGTTATTAAAAACTGGAAAAAAATTGATATTTCTGTAGCATAAAAATGGCATAGAATCTGCATCCAATGACATCTGTAATTAAATCCAAATGGACAAATGACGTTAACAGTGTGTGTACTTGTGTGCAGTTATGGGCTGCGCTACACGGCTAAAGTCCTGCGGGACGCTCTGAGGGACAAGTTTCCTGAAGCCTCTGAGGATGACCTCTACAAGGTAAGCCCTGCAGATGTGAGCAGTGTGAGACCACACGCTCTCACTACATTGTATTTCACATATATTCACGATGTATTCCTATGTTTTAGCTGGTGGGTAATCTGGTGTACTACCGCTACATGAACCCGGCCGTGGTGGCTCCAGATGGCTTTGACGTTCTAGACCGCTCTGTTGGGTCCACCCTCTCCTCTGAACAGCGCCACCTGTTGGCTGCTATTGCTCGCATGCTCCAGCATGCTGCTGCCAACAAGTGTTTCCATGGAGATGGGTACCATGTGCGCATGCTCAACCAGTACATCACCAACATGCACCAGAAGTTCAGGTACTAAACTCACCTGTGACCAGGATGAAGGCTCCTCTGTGTCTAACTCTTGTCTCTGGCCCTGGCCCAATCAAGTGTGCATTTTCTGACAGTGCATTATGTGTGTGTGTGCACGAGGATGCAGTTTGTGACCGATCAGCAAATAATTCAATGTTTCATGTTTTTACAGTGTTGGATTGACATGACTGACATGTAGTTCCTGTGTAACTCTTCTCCATGGGTTCTGTCTGACAGGAGGTTCCTGGCAGCTGTGTGTGATGTTCCTGAGCCAGAGGACAGGTTCAGTGTGGATGAATATTCTGAGCTGTTGAATGTGAATAAACCAGTCATCTACATCTCCCTGAGCGAGCTCATCAACACTCATCAGGTACAGCGCAGGATGGCATGAGGATAGTGTGTATAATGGCTGCCACTGCCTCACTTTCTCACTCTGTGTGTGTGCAGCTTCTGGCTGAGCACCAGTCTGTCCTGTGTCCTGACCCAGCCGACCCTCTCCGAGCTCTGCTCCGAGACCTGGGCTCTGTGCCCACCCTACAAGAGCTGAGTGGAACTGCAGGTGGGACACACTTGAGATTTGAATTTGAACCTGAACTTCACTCCTAGTAACAGCAGTGATTAAACCCATCCTATCACATAAGCTATAAAAGAGTCCTATGTTTTTGTCTGCAGAGGAGTGTTCATCTGATGGAGACCAGACTCATGTGGGGAAGACAGAGGTGTCTCTCACTCTGACCAACAGGTTTGACATCTTCAGTGAGGAGCAAGAGCAACCGGACGCCAGAGGGGTGCTGCTCAGGTCAGCCTTCCTCTACATCTCATCACCCTGCTGTTTAAGCTTACATAATAATGCTGTTGTTTTTTACTCAGCACAAAGCAAATGATCATCGATGTGATTCGGATTCAGCCTGGAGACTCTCTGGCCCAGATCCTTCGCTCCTCTGCCTCCCAGGAGCAGGTCTCTACTCTTCAGATTTATATAGAACACACTGCTTTAAAGCTCATTACAGAAACATGAGCTTCCACAAAAAGGACACAAATATAATGCAAACACTGTCATAGAAAACACTGAGGTAATCTGTCTACTGTATATATTCAGCCTTGGTACTTTTTAATAGGCCTTTTAAAGCTACGGATAACCCACTATGTGCCTAAAACTATGAAAAGACAATAAAAATGTTAATGTTAACTTTAAAACTTTAAAAATGCACTCACTGCATTTTAATCAAGATCATTTTTAATGGAGCGGTCTACAGCAAAGTCTCTATTGTCTAATTTCAGGAAATTAGAGCCATTCATTTATTTTTAATAAGATGAAGTTAAATCTAAATGAAAATTGTGATAGATTTGATCAATAACAGGAAAAAAAAGTTGTTTTTTTTTGCCATATAAGCAACAACATTATATGAGACGTGTAATGAGATTTTCTTCTATTAAAGCTCAAAACACATGTAAAATGTGAGCTGCTACAGCCTAAGAACAAATATAAAAGTCTACAACTCTAAATATTTAGTTTGTCCCTGACTCTAAAGCCAGAAAATCAAGTCACCAGTATAAAACCAGTGAAGAGTGAAAGCACAGGGACACTGCAGACACACTCACGTTTATCACTGACACAGACTCTGGATCAGACACAGATCAACTGAACTCCTTAAGTCGCATGTTTCTGAGTCTGTATGTTTAGGAGATTTATTGTGGGGTGAGTTGAAGTGTCCATTGTCTCCCCCTATCGTTAGCTAACAAGCTAGCTAAGCTCTGCACAGTCACAGCAACAACAGAGAAACTTTCAGTTTCCATTTTGTCATATAAAGGTCATTTGAGCTAAAGAATCCCTCCAAGGACAAAAATTTGGTAAAAAAAAAAAAAAGCAAAGAAACACATATTAAGCTGCCCATAGTCTCAGTGCCACTCAGTCAGAGGGGCATTTTTCAAATAAATGAGGTCACTGCATAACCTCTATATGATTCATTTGAATAGTCTGAATGTGTTTCATAGTGACGTACCCCCCTGCTCTGCTCCTGTAGGCTGCACATTACAACTGGCTGGTGCAGAGCCGTGCGCGGCAAGACGCTCGCACTCCCAACAAGCTCAAGAGGAACGAGTCTCTGATGGCCAACAGCAACCTGAGCCTGGAGCAGAAGAAGAGGAAGATCCTCCGGAACCTACGCCTGCTGGAGACACAGGGGGTGCTGCAGGCTTCCACTACAGAGGGGGCTATCCTCACTATGATCGCCAAGGTAACCAATAGATGGCTATACTCGCTATGATTGCCATGGGTGCAAGGGCGCAACCAATAGCATCTGAACAGCCAATCAGGAACGAGGTAGTTGAAGGTACACACCCCCTTTCCGTCCACACTGCTGGTTTGGCAGGGGGCAGTGCTTAGCAACTCTGTCAGTCAAACCTGTTGCTAACACTAGTGGGAGCAACTTCAGGGAAAGAAGGCGCCTGATTGGTCTGTGATTAATGTTCATGTCTTGATTTCTTGACAAAATGGTGAAATAAAAACCCTACGATCATGTAGATCATGTTAAAACCAACAATTTTTCAAATGATGAGCCTGGTGGCAGCAGTTACAGAGGGAGGGGCGTGATTCAGCTCCATCAAAATACTTTCTGTTGAAAAATGGTGGGGCATGTTCACTTGCATAGACTGTTCAGTCTATGCTAACAGCGCACCAGATTTCTGGTTTGTGGACAAAAATGATTTACAATTCGAGACAACACACACCGGTCTCATTTTGACCCTGCATATCCAATATATTTGTACTGAGGCAAAACTAATTTTATTAAATGCACAAAATGATCCGGCCCCTTTATTTAGCCTGTAGTATGCCCATCAGTAGTAACAATAGATGTGGAAGTGCTTTATCTGACACCGTTGTGTTTGCAGGACATCCGGCAACAGAGGCTCCACAGACAGAGGAGAGGAGCAGAACTGATGAGGCTCAGACACACCCTGAGCAGCCTGCAGGCCAAGAGCAGCTTCCACAGCGAGCAGATGGACTTCTACAGACACTACATCACTTCCTGTCTGGACAAACTGGCTGCTACCAAAGCCCCAGACAGCAAGAGCAAGAAGAAAGGCCTGAGCTACAGCGCCACCAGGCTACAGCAGAAGGGAGTGCTGCTGGAGATAGAAGACCTGCCGCAAACACAGTAAGTCGCGTGCTGTGTGGCGAGTTTAAAGTGGGACTAAACACCTAAACTCCGTCCACAACCGCATTTCAAATAGAGCTGCTAAACTGGGCAGTACCTGGAGGACTAAAGGAGAGAGTGAGGGGCAGGAGACATATGAGGAATAGTGTGATTGGTCTAAAGGGTATCCACACTGCAGCCAGGTGTTGGTAATTAGAGACACATTCAGAGCGCCAAAAACGAAAGTGAAATTTGTAAAACATGCAAATACGTTGTTTTGGGACAATATAGCATTTTCAAAACAATAAAAGGAAACGTGGTGATATAAATATGTTCTATGTTCTTCTATTGAGTATTAACTGCTGTTTGTCGCTGTGTGTCAGATTTAAGAACGTGCTGTTTGAGATCGTCCCTGGGTCAGAGAAGGGCAGCTTCAGTGTCAAAGCTCGCTTCCTGGGAGTTCAGATGGAGGAGTTCACCGTCACGTACCAGGTAAAGCCGCCTGTCCTCAGCTGTTTCACTGATGTCACCACATTACATCACATGATAAGATTAGATAACGATCTGAATTAGAGGTCTGTGAGTGTCTAAATAAACAAAGACTAAATGCCCCATATGTCCATATATAAGGACAATTTCTTCAATAAGTAGACATTTCTCTTAATATCAAAATGTAGAATTAGAAATTTAAATGCACACCTATTATGCAAAATCCACTTTTTGGAGCTTTAAACCATGTTCTAGTTTCCTTGGAGCTCCCAATTTTGTAATATTTTAATAGCACCACAATGTGAATTTTCCGAGTCAAGCCCTTCCGTCACATTGTGGTGCTACTGAAAAAGAACTGCAGTGCAGATCTGTTCTTTGTTTTTGTTGTTTTGTCTTTTGTCTAGCACCCAGTCAGAACTTTTTTATCGGATGTGCATGTCTCTACCTACCAGTATAGTTCTTCTCATTGAGCCTCTGAAGTTGTATTTGGAGTGATTCGTGAATGTTTGAGTAATCTTTAATCACTTATTTTCAAGACGCCATTTTGTGTTTGTTTTCATCGCCAACTGGTGAATGCTCACTGTGACGTACTTACTTCGTTCTTCAATTTTATTTTCTTAGTCAGTGATACGTATAGGATTTGGCACCGTAGCGTAGTCATTTTGGTACAAATAAAAAAAAAAAAAATCTGCAGCTCACTAGTGTGATTTGCAGATATCCAGAGGGGCCAACAGCTGCACGGCTTGTTGTTGTGATGACGTTTACGCAACTTTAGCTCCCATTGGGCACCGCAGTTATGTAACGCGGAAGTTGGCGGACTTCTTTCTTTTATTAAGTCATTTTAGATGAATATTGCGTTTTAAAATGTCCAAATTATAGCATAGCGATAATATTACTAGTTAATATTACTAAGGACTCATACATTGTTCCAAGAATGCCTGTCACAATAACACATTCTGAAGTGCGATATATTGTTGAAATAAATATAGATGATACACGGTCATATTGAAACTAATAACGAGTCAAGTTATTAATTCATCTTTTATCATATAGCCAAAAAATAACTAACAAAAAAATTTCCAGTAGTGCAACAAAAAAGTATAGACGGTAAATATTGACCCCCAAAAAAATCTTGTTCCAGCTTTCATATATTGAACGATAAGTCGATATAGTGATTATCACGACAGGCCTAGTTCCAAGTTCTATGACAGGCACAATATGTCTTCTTTAAGCAACAGAAAGTTAGAAAATGAAACGGTGAAGCAGTCATAAGGATAAGGTTCACCTTATTGTCACTGTTGGGAGGGTTGTGATTGGTGATTGATGATTGATTGTTCACATGTGCTGCTGTGTCCAGGAGCTGCTCCAGCTGCAGTACGACGGAGTGGCCGTGATGAAGATGTTCGATAAAGCCAAAGTCAACGTCAACCTCCTCATCTTCCTCCTCAACAAGAAGTTCTACAACAAGTGAACTGCCCCACTCTGCACTGCACTTTAATATCACAGCATTACTCAAAGGCTTTTACTACTTTATTCATACCTTTATTTTACCTTTATTTTAGGCACTCCCATATCACACCGTGCCGTCATCATGGTGAAATATTACATGTGATATCTGTGTTTTTAAAGCTCTTTTATCTGTGTGTCTCCTCTGAACAGTGTCTAAAAATACAAAGTCAAAGTCAGATAAGTAAAAGAGTGTAAGGGCTTTAGGTTATGATTAAAGGAGCACAATGGAACTTTTCTGGTAAAGGTTTCTGTCATTGCCTGAGTTATATTTCTAAGAATACACTCTCTGAAATGATAAAACTTTAATATATACATTTAAGCTGAGCAGTACGTACGGCTACAGCAAACACTGAAAAAACACATTTAAAAGAGTTAAGTTACAAAGGTGCCAAATGGGGCAATGACAGTTTACAACACCTGCTTGTTACCATGGAGATATTATGTTCTATATATACAATATGTTTTCATCTGGAATGTTCCACTGTAAGGCATATCTTATCTATTTTCATGGAGCAAGTGGAAAGCAAATTACAGGTCAAGTCTGTGGAGAGGTGACCCTGCTTAATACATGTCTTTCAAAGTTTTTTTCCTGCAAAAAACACAAATGCGAGATAGATAGATTAATGTTATACTGCGGAAAATTCCAGACAATAATATACATCGCCATGGAGAAAAGCAGATGGCATTGTAGACCTGGTCTCCATTTGCAAAGTTATGTAGTACTCCTTTAAATGTTGCCCAAAATAGCCAAAACATGGACGGCAGAATTGACTGAACAGCAGTAGACACTAGAGAGTATTGTAATGTTATTGTGTGTTTTTCTGTGTGCTGTTGTGTTGTTTCTCTCCTCTCTCTCCTTTATCACAGCTTTCCCTCAGGATAAGCTGTGAGTACTATCATCAAGTACTTTTAATGTTTTTATGACCTAAGACACTCCAGTCTGCCTCCTCTCATGTGCTCTGCCATGTACTGTATCTATTCACCGTATACCAATAAAGACTGTACTCTACAGTGACAAAATGTGTTTTCTTTGTTTTATATTTGTCACTTTTTTAACTTCTTCTAAAATGTTCTGGAGTGATATCTTGCAGTGTAAAGAAAACATGAATGTAAGCGAAAAACAGCAGATGTCTTGGTTTAGACGACTGGTCTGGAAAGTTGGCAGCATTTCGAGGTTAAGCCATTTTCATCCAAATGTCTCAAACGCAGGGTTCTTGTAAATGTGTCAGAGAAGCTGTGCTCAGTATTGAAAGGAGTCTGCAGCCTGTAGAGCTTACAGTGGGGCACTTCCTGTATTATCACATGACATCACAAGGTGGAACAGAGTGTTTTCTGTTTGAGAGAAGAACTAGGTCTGAACATGCAAGTTTTGTGTGTTAAATGTGTGAATGAAACACAACTCCAGGTCTGTTTTGATGCAGGACTGTCAGCTGAAGAGTCAGTTTTGCGTAATATAGGCCCTTTAAACATTCTTGCAGTGGGGCCAATAGCAGATTTTGTAACCAGGACTAACTCAGGTGAAGTGACCACATGTATTGCCATTTCCTGCAGTTGTTAGTGAGAGATATCACCGTAACCTCCCTAGTAACAGCCTAATTCCTCCAATGTCACAGTAAAGGCTATGTCCAAAGGGGCTCGCAGAGTAAACCTGTTTACTGTGTGTGAAGCTGAACACATCTGCCTCCTGCAGTACTTCCTCTCTGGAGTGTTTTAATCCCGTGTCAAACCAAAAGAGCAGGTGACTCAGAACATTGTATGCAACGCTAAATGCATCACACAGAGGCAAAGGTCAAAGGTTAACTGTTTTATTTCCATTCTCCAAATACACAATAATACACAATCAATAGTCCAAGTATAACAAACACCTGAAGATGTACATGAAACAGTACTTTTACTTTGTTACATTTCACATTTTCTTATCACTGATAACAAGGACTGGGCTATTGTATAACATGAAACAAAAGACAATGGTACAACTTTATGATAACTACACCTTAATTAGCATTAACAAAACATGAATAAACTCTTAAACTTCCTGTACCAAATTTTCCCAAGTATTTCAGCAAAATATGTCTTGCCCAGTACTATTGTATAAGCAGCTCTTGAGGTCAAAATATTAGTTTGTCAGTTCATGTCAGTCTTTTTGTCAATTTTTCTGGATGCGAGTGGTGGCTGCTCTTGTGGCTACCTGGCTGACACACTGAGCAGTTTTTTAATTTTTGAGCTCAGTTTTTAATATCATGTGGGATTTGAACCCACTAAGAAGTCCAGCATGTGCAGTTCAAAGGACACAAGTAAAAGACTTGCATTGTGTGTTTTTCCTTTCTCCATGGAGACCGTGCAAGAGGCTAGCTAAGGAGCTAACTAAGGTGTTAAGTGATGTTTACACCAAATGTGGCGGCAAATGTGGCAGAAGGCCTTCCAGAAAACATACTCTGAGACCATTCCTTCAAAGAGGAAATACTTTGAGGGAATGGCCCATTTCATCTCCAACTGAAACAGCAAAGTGGAGTGAGAGTGAGGCTTAGAACAGGTGTTCACCTGGCTCCCCTTGGAGGCTGCTGTGATGCTGCAGGACACAGAGGCAGGACACTTTTGTCCGGAGGACTGTTCCTCCCCTCAAACTGCTCTGACACAGGATTTGCTGATCCACCTTGACCAGTCTTCCTGTTAAACTGCACTGTGACCTTTGACTGAGACACAAAGGCCACTGAGAAACACAGTATGTTTCTGCAGCTGAACTTAAGTAACAACTCTACTCACAATCACATTGCTTATCAGAAAAATTCCCAAAGCATTTAGCCCTATCATGAATTAAGTTTTTATTATAAAGTACACTTTTAATATCCTTAAAAAAAAAGTGTTACCCAGGCAACATAAAAACACTGAGGATGTATTCAGTTGTGTGAGAGAGGTCAGCTGATTTGTACTATGTTTGCTCTGTGTCATTACCACAGGCAGCACATGCATTAGGGCAGAGGATCCCAAACCTTTAACTCAAAACTGACTCTTGTGAGCTTTAAACCATGCTATAATGTTACTTTCTCAAAAACATACCTGGAGCTGTGCTTTGTGTCATTCACACGTTTGAGTAACCCTTTATAATTAGTCTGACATCTCCAAAGCTCGAAATGCTCTGTTCCACCTTGTGATGTCATGAAGTGATAGTTTTCAAGTTAACTGCTACATTTTATCTTTAGTTCAGTTGAGATAGGAAATTCCAGGATTGAAATCACCCAAATGATTCTAGTGAAGGTGTATGGAGTTTAAAAACACAGTGGAGCACTTCCTGTTTTAAAATCTGATGACATCACAAAATGGAACAGAGTGGTTTCTGTTTGAAAGAAGAACTCAACCTAAATATTCAGGGTTTTTGTGTTAAACATGTGTGAATGAAACAAAACACAACTCCAGGTCTGTTTGTGAAGAGGAAACAACATTATAACATAGATCAAAAAATAATAACGATAATAATATGACATAATATGAACCCTTTGAAACATTTAGACTAGCATAGGAGATCCAAATAACAAAAAATTATGAAATATAAACAAAATGGCTTCCAAAACCTCGTGTGTACCCCCTGGGTTATTCCGCGTACATTTGGGGGTTCCCGTACCACAGTTTGGGAACCGCTGCATTAGGAGGAGTGTGTGTGCCCACGTCTCAGCTGGACTCTGCACTGGACAGGTGCTTCTAGAGGGACATAGTTCTGGTTACACACATGAGAGAAAGCAGAGGCCAGACGACACGCAGCTGCTCTGTGAGGACTGCTCCTGCACACGGACAGGAACACACTGGGATCCACCTGAGGAGACAGTACACTCTGTTTGTTACAACAGTGGGCAGTGCAACGGGCGCTAACAGGCTGCTACTGCTACTACTTTGCTGCTGTGACCACAAGTACTACGAGCAAAAGTTATTCAGAGATGTTTGGTCCTGGTTTGAGACCAGTTTAGTTCTTGTGTAGACTTGGGTTAGTTCAGGTCTAGTCCTGCTCTAGTCCCCTTCTAGTCCCGGTTTAGTCCAGATTTAATTTTGGGTTTAGTCTCACTTTTCATGTAGTCTTTGTGCAAGTGTGACCTTTAATTACTGAACTGAATTTCATTGATGTAAAATTAACTAATTGGGAGTCATCAAGTATAAACATGTGTAGCAAGAGCTGCCACATACACTTTTGTCCTGACACAACACTGGGCCACAGACCCAGCAGCTGTGTGTGCCCATATACAAGACCTTTCTCACATAAAGTGCATATAGCGAGGGCAAAGTCACATTAAAATGTCATGTCTTTAGCTCAGTTAAAGGTATTTTATTTCTATGGAGTATTAATTGTAACACATAACATATTTAGATCACCATGTTTCCTTTTATTGTTTTGAAAATGCTATATTCACTCCCCCTTCAGAGCGCTATCAAACACAATTGGTGTGCACCCGCTAATGAAACTACTGCACATCACATCAGGTTTGTAAAGCTGAAGTGAAGTGTATTGTTTTGTATCCTGCTTTGTATATTTATGGAGAATTGTCGTGTGGGAGCATGGCTGACGTAGGAGGGTTCAAATAGTGTCCGGGGGAGATCGCTAGATTACTCAGACATGCATTGATGACATCTAAAACCTCTTCAGGCATGTTTTTGAAGTGGGAACAATGTTATAACATGGCAGAGAGCTGAAAAAAGTTTAGCATAATATCCCCGCTTTAACCTTTTCAGAGCTCACTGATTGGCTGTGTGCAGATAAATGAGGTGATATGTTTGTGCACGTACCACCCTGAAACAGACGCTGAGCGGAGAGTCCAGAGAGGAGAAGAGATGCTCACAGCTCAGTGGAGCTATGGCAGTGCTCACAGACTGCCCCTTTAGCACTGGAGCCTCACTGCACTCTGGAGACATCTGCACAAAACACATGGAGTCAGGTCAAACTATGGGTTAAACAGGACACGTCTTTTATCAAACATTGATCAGATTATAAATGATATAAATGATGTGATTATGCACCATATGTTTTAATGTACATCACCCTCACCTTCCAGCTGTATATAAGGGACCTGTGGTTTGTAGCGTATGATCCATTGGGGAGGATCAAATCATTTCCTGCTTCATTGTCATTGGTTCCCATGAGACCAGCGCTTGTGCCTGTGCAGATCCACATCACTCTAATGTACATATACAGCACTATACACTACCAGTCAAAGGTGGACTCATTCAGTGTTTTTCTTTGTGTGTACATTTTATATACACACAGAAGGCATCACAGATATATGAAGTAAGATATATGGAATTATGTATAAAGAAAAAAAAGTTTAAAAACTCAACTAAATATATTTTTTTATATTTTTAATTCAAATCCTCACAGTGTGAACCCTTTACTTTGTGGACAGCTGCAAACCCTTGTCCTTCTCTCAATGAGCTTCTTGATGAGGTCTCCTGAAATGGTTTTCATTTCACACCTGTGCTGAGACAGGGTCAAGAAATGACAAAAGTGCAAACCAGAGTTGAAAGCAAAGGGTGGCATATTATTATTATTAATTTAAAACAGGTTTTGAGTTATTTTTTAATTATTTTTTATTTTTGTTTATATATCTCCATATGTGCCCATTCATAGTTTTGATGCTTCAGTGAGAATCTACAATATAAATAATCATGGAAATAAAGAAGAAACAGAAATGAAAAAGTGTGTTCAAACTTTTGACTGGTCATGTATATAGCATATATATACAGTATATATAGTATATGGAGTATTACTACTTCGGATGTCCTACCATGCAGCCATCCATCCAGAGTCAAACTGCACAGCTCAGTCCACAGGTCACATGACACTGATACTCCATTCTGATTGGTCACCTCCACAACCTTGGCTGTTCTTTTGACAGACACACCATCAGAGAGGAAAGTGTTTGAGATGAGACTGTGGCAGTCGACCCTCACCTGCACAGATTTATGTGAGTGCATTCATCAAGCGTGATATGATAAATATTGACCACAGGTACAAACCCCCCAAACCAAGAATTAGGAACACATGAAAACCTGTCATATGCATTGTAAGTGTTTGTATGCCTGTTTTACCTGTCCATTGTGTTGAATAGAGATGCTGTGGTTGTTCATTTGAATCAGGACAAAGGAGCTTGAGTTTGGGTTTAACATGAGAGTGAAGGAGGGATGAGCAGTGAGGCTGTGGGCGAGGAGCAGAGGACAGGAGCACGGCAGCTCCAGGATCTGACCATCATATGTGACCACAAAGAGGTCAGATACCAGCAGGGCCTGGTCTGAGAGCAGACAGGAGGACGGCTGTTAGTGTTAGTACAGCATGTGTTTTATTATATTACCAGCTCATTGTATTTTTTACCACCATCAAAGTTTACCACTTTATCAATTTTATATACATTCTGAAGACATCAAATATATGAAGCAAGATATGTGCAATTATGTAGCAAGGAAAAAAAGTGTAATTACTCAACTCTTTACTCAACTCTCATCTCTTTCTTTCAACAACTTTAATTACTACATTCACATGTGCCATTCATAGTTTTGATGCTTCTGTGAGAATCTACAGTGTAAATAATGATAGAAATAAAGAAGAAACATAATGAAAAAGTGAGTCCAAACTTCTGACTGCTTGTGTATGTGACTTACACGTGAAGGGGCTGTCCATGGTTCTCCTCTTGAGGCGATAGAACTCAGCAACAGGTCTGATGGAGGCCAGAGACTGCAGTGGACTGAAGAGCCACTCCTCCAGGACACCCTGTACCAGATCTGACTCGTCTGTCCGGGGCCAGTGCAGCCGGGGCAGGGGCACGGACATGGACACAGAGCACTCCCTAAAAACAACATGGGGCAGATCTGTACACTGAGATATAAATAGTGGTACCGTGCAGCCATCAGCCACAGTGGCTTCTACATACTACTAAATGCAGCAGGTGAATGTCTAGAATACATCCATGTTATTCTGTGTGTAAAGTCTCAGAGAGGTGCCGTACCTGGGGCTGAATCTGTACACAGAGGAGAGTCGTTTCCGGACTCCAGAAAGAGCCAGGGCCAGTCTGCTCTCCAGCCACTGGTACGACTGCTGACCCACCTGGACAACAGGACAAACACACTGTAAACAGCCTTTAATGGAGTTCTACAAGCACATTTTCAGACAGAGACAGAGACAAAGGAGACAGACCTATGACACTTTTTATACTAATAAAAGTCAATCATACATCGCCATGATTGACTTACTGATGTAGTTATTCTAAAGACATGTTTGACAGAGCCATAGACGAGAGCCTCATGTGGTTTCGCATGACAGTGTGGAGTGGACCCCTGGCAGTTAAAAAACTGACTCAAATTCACATGTGCAGTGGTGATGATCAGACACAAGCACTGCACCACTGCAGACAGTGAGAGGGCTGTGGTCAAACAGGGCTATGGTCATCACTTTTCTTAAAGTCCAAATTTGTAATTAGACTGACCCGCCCTGTTGTATTCTCATATATCACCACTAGATGCTATCTACATTACTTCTTTCTGATAGTGTACCAGAAGAGCAGAGAGAACAGGAGAGCCTGAACAAAAGCCAGGTGAGGGGGGAGGGGCCAGGTGAGGAGAGGACGACGGGCCGGGTGAGGGGAGAGGCCAGGTAAGGGGAGGGGCCAGGTTGGAACACATTGGCCATTTACGGGCGAAAAAAATCAAATAAAGTTACAGATGGTAGCTTTAAGAATGTATTTGTACTGAATCTGCAGTCCAAGACAAATCTCAAAGGAAAAGTGTAGAGAAGTGTCCCACATCATACCACATCTCCAGTGATCCTGAGTGCAGTGCCACAGAGCCGGAGCAGAGAGAGGAGCTGATGGTTGTGCACCGGGACCACCTCCCCCACACTCTCTGTCCACACAGACACCGCCTCCCCCCACTGAGCGTCCAGCCGCTGTCCCCTCACGTCCTGATACACGGCTGCCAGGGTAGCAAGGGGCCCTAGGGGGTGGTCAAAACAAACGCACAGAATGAGCGTAAACATTTTGGATTCGAATGCTGTGAAAAGTGAATAGTATAGAACATGTATTTTTTGAAACATGTTGCGCCACTGGTACAGAGCAAAAGAGGGTGACTCACTGCGTAACTCGTGCTGTCCGAGCAGAGAGGCGTGCTGCAGCAAACTCACAAACTGTGGCACATTTTCAGTGAGGAAACGACGAGCTGTGCTTCTGTGCCACTCCACAAACGTCCCTGAAGACAGCAGCACCTCCAGTCTGTCCAACGCACTCAAACACACTGTACTGTAGTGCTGAGCAAAGGCACTCTCCTGAGACTGAAAACACACACAGATGAGTTACAGCAGCAGGTAAACACACTTGTAAGCTCAATGAACCAGCTCAGTGTGTGAGGGCATAGACTGTGTGGCCTTTTCCACTGGCACGGCTCACTTGGGGCCACCTTGGAGCGGGTCAGCTTGGTGCAGCTCCCTCAATTCAATTCAAAATGTATTTGTATAGTACTTTACAACAGTACACAGAACAACTGAACCAAAGTGCTTTCCATAAGTACTTTCAAATCCAAAAACAAGTCACAGTCATAGCCTAAATAACCTCTACGCCGCCTTTTAACCTCTCTTTGTGTAATGCATTGGGTTTGGCTCATGTTAGATGTATTATGCACTGGAGATATCAGACTTTCGAAGTGCACTAGTTTTGTTTTGCAAAGCATATCAGCTCAATCACTGATAAATACAGCGGTTTATCAAGATCAAGTCAGCGTTTGGTGAGAAATTATTCCTTTATGTTTCTATCAGCTCTTTGCTGTCTTGTTTTCGCCTGAGTCTGCGTTCTCTCTTGTCCAAGCATCTCGCTGTACCCTCCTTACAGCTAAAGCGTACTATGCCAAAGAGAGCCAGACCCCTGTGGAGCTAGTATCCTCCTCAAACGGGGCGATATGGTCCACTTTAGACAATAGAGACACTCTCGCATCAAACTGATCTGCTCCAAAGCGAACCAATGAAAAACAAGGTTTATGTAAGCAGTCTACAGTCTATGGTTAAAGACAACCAATTTAAATCGCCATGTTACCTTTTATTGTCTTGAAAATGCTATATTCCCCCAAAACAACGTAATTAACATGTTTAATAAGAGGAGTTCCTCCTCCCTTTCCTCTCCACACTAAGTCACTCCCCCTTCAAAGCACAATCACAATACAATCAGCGTGCATCCCACTAATGAAACTTCAGCACATCACATCAGGTTTGTGTGTGTATATATACACACATATATACATGTATATACATGTATATATCCAACCATCCATTTTCTTCCATTATCTGGGGCCAGGTCGCAGGGGCAGCAGTCTACGCAGGGACTCCCAGACTTCCCTCATCCCAGACATGTCCTCCAGCTCCTCTGGAGGCGTTCCCAGGCCAGCTGAGAGGCATAGTCCCTCCAGCATGTCCTGGGTCTTCCCCGGGGCCTC